>CP092090.1:7395000-7612500 GCA_029203775.1 Neoneuromus ignobilis | reverse complement strand
TACCGATTACTATTATTTTTTGTAAAAAAGTTTTATAAATTGCATAAAGTTGAATATATATTTTTTTAATTTTAAGGTAAGTGTGTAATTTGTTAAAAGCAAGAATACATTAAAAATAATATAGATGTTAAATTCTGTAACTTTGAATTTTGACATATTTATTTGATTTGTAATTCAAATTAAATTGAGAAAACGTTATGAAATAATCTAATTATAAATAAAACGATATACATTCCAAATAATTTAAATACTATTAAAGTTTACAAAAGAGTTTAATTATAAATGAATAAAAAAGCATTAAAATTACAGTGTTTAATTTAAATTATAAATATATATTTAAGAACTATAAATATATTATAAATTTTTATTTGATTCATTCCATTAGGTATTTTCATTAAGAAAGCAATTATATGTATACTATTTGAAATATAAACAGTATAAAAATTTATATTATATTTCATCCAATTTTTTATTACTTTTTTAAATAATTAAAACAACTATTTATTAATTTATTTTTAAAAATGTGGTTTTCATTTACATCGTCTTATTAATTTTTATACAAAATATGACTATTTTAAAAGAATTCGAAAATATTACAATTCACAAGATTTTTATACATTTTTTTAATATTTTTCAAGAGTATATAAATAATTTTTTTAACTGACATCATTGGTTTTACGTATTTTTAATACCTTTACACATGAAAGAAAATAACGAAATTTACAAATTTCAAGGCAGTCAGTGTCTGAAAATAAATACAAAATATGAGATTCTAAAAACAGATGCTCATTTACAATATTTTAATGACAAAATAACACGGATATGATATCATTCGGGAAATAAAGACATATGAGTCATTTTTTATAGAGGCTACGATTTTTATTTATATAAATATATAATAAGCTTCGTTTTATACAATACGATATTTCATGTACCGTGTTAATTTGAAATTCTATGAAAATTCAATTATATTGAAATAATAATATAATTAAGTAACGGTATGTTGTTCAACAAATTATTCTTGTATTATGTTATGCTTTAATAGTATTTTAAGATTTTTTTTATATAATATGTAAATGATATGACGTAGAAGAAATAGTTATAAGTTTTATTTAACTAAAAAGTATTGTATTTACATTTAAATTAGTTTTTAATTATTTTAAAAAATTATTAAAATTTGACACACATATAACAATTAAATGAAATATTTTTAACAGTCTAATTAATTTTGAATCTTGTTAAAATATGTATATTTATAAAATATTGATATTATCTCAAAATAATATAATAAGAAAAATATTGAAAATTTCAACAGAATTTATTTAAATAATTACTTTTTTACGATTTTTACATTGTTGATTAAAAAATAGATAAATTACAATTTAAATAAATACTTATTAAATTATACCAAAGAATTTATTAAATTATACGTAAATATGTTGGTTTCAAAATATAGAATAAAAACTAAAAATAAATTGTATAAAAACTGGTACAATATGCACTATTTTATTACTGTGTCAAATTCATTTTATAAAATTCTAATAATCACTTTTGGTTCACTTTTCGCTAATATATGTTTTTAATAGAAAAAATAAAAACGTTACTAAATGAAGGAATAAAAATAATAATATTTATTTGATCTTTTATATAAACATAAATTATTAATCTCAATTTTTGGAAATATGTTGTCAATTATTCAAATAAATATCATTATTTCTTTGAACTTAAACGTTTTCAAAAATAAAAAAATCAATTTATATAACTCTTTCAATAAAAAAAAAACTGTTTATGATATAAAATCGATGAAACGAATTAATTATAGGATGTACAGCTGAAAAATTTCCATAATTTATATTAAAATATGATTTATTCTACCATTAATTTCGAATCTTTTATAAACACATTTGTTCATATTCGAATACATAAATTATAGTAATATAAATATACAAAAGTATATTGAATTTAATACGAAATCGTAAATAAACAAAATCAAAAATTACTTTTATACTTTTATATATATATATATATATATATATATATATATATATATATATATATATATATATACATGATTATTTATAGATTCAATAAAAAAAACACATAGAAAAGTCAATGCTCTTTTACGTTGTTCAAATATCTACAATCTATAATGAATTCAAAGTAGAACATTCGTGTTTCTTTTAAGTTTTGTAAATTGTTTGACAAACTTTCAATCATGACATATAAAATCTAATAAAAGTCTGAGAGATGTAGAAATTTTCCAAGTAAAAATTCTCTACATAGAATTGATTTTATTTTTCGTAACTGTAGATTATTGATTGAATTTAGTAACTGAGATGACACTGAAGAATAATTACTATTAAATTGATACATAAATAATTTTGTATGTGTTATAATAATAAAAAATTGTATTTTTATTTATTTTCTTAATAAATAACTTTTTAAAAATAACAATAATCGTCAACAACATTCTGGATTTCATTACAAAATAAAAGCAGAAATAAATTATAAAAGATTCTTTTCGAATTTTGATAAACGTTTTTTTTAAATGAAATTTTATTTTACCAAACAATTTTTTTTATATTCACAGAAGTACAATTTTACATATAAGTACAAAAAGTAAAATTAAATATAATATTATTATTTGAAATATTTCTTTTGCTTTAAAAAAAAGAGTACAACAAAAACGATAAAATATTTTTCATTATAAACATACACCATATTTACATATTTTAGTAAAAAAATAATTTAACCTTCTTATGCAATTTATTATTTAAGCTATTTGTTTTTTGAGACATGCAATAAATTATTAAAAAAATTTAATACATTTTCAAGAAAATGATATTTTATTAATTTTTGTTTCACAAAAGAATCATTCACTCTAATATAATAATATTTCATAAAAATATTAAATAATTAATAATTGTTCACTTACTTTTATTGATGTTTATTTAAAGACCATGTCATCATAATCAATATATGGAATTATAAAATGAGATTAAATGATATTTTTTTTATTAATTACTATTAAATGTTTGAAGATATTTTTTAAAATAATGAATTTACTAAGTCACTATTTGTTTCAGTATTGTAGCAAGTCTATTTTTAATGAAAATGAATTATTTACTGTAATACTACAAGATTTTTATCACTAAAAATCTTGTGGTGGGTTATTCTTTTCTGTGTTTTTTTTTTTAGAAAAAAGTATTAAGGATTACAATAAAGTGAATTTTAATTTTAATATCTCAATAAAATTTCATGAAAAAAAATAGATTTTTTTAATCTGCAAAGTATTTAAATATGTATATAAAAATACTGGATAAAATTTGACATACATTTTTTTAAATAAGTGAGATCAAAATGTAATATCTGCTGTGATTTTTTAATACAAAGTACTGATTGCAACACTTACTGTCCAAGTGTTACCATTAAATTCATTCCATTTATCGCTTCATAAATTTCAATTGAAAGATCAATCGTAATGCAAAAAAAACTACATAGCAATAACAATGAATCATAAATAACAATTAATATCAACAAAAATTATTATTAATATCGTTGAATATAACGAGTAATCGGGCTGCCCGCGACTTATTAAACTTCTCTAAACATTGCATTCCCTCATGACGTGATCAATTTGCCAGTGTTTATGATCAGTGGAGCGCATTACTGCAAAATGAGATATATTGACAAATGGAATAAATATTTTGCTTTAAATCTGAACGGAACATCAGTTTGCCTGTCACGTGTTCTATTAGTATCGGAAAAGTATATACGCGAAATATATTTTTCTCTCATAGTGACTTTTATCGCATTCCAAGGATGTGTTAAAAATAAATATAATAAAACCGTGTAATTGTGTCACTGAAAATAACATTTCGATAACTTGTCAAAACAATTATGGATTTTCGAAAATGTATCTAATTTTAGGTGTTAAGATGAAACAATCACAGGAAGTTTTCGAAATGAATTTATCTTTAAATCAGGATTATTTTAAAATAATCATCAATAAAAATAAATATTTTTCTTATAATTGTAATTCAAAAATAATTCTTTCATATTCAAAATTGTATTATTATACATAAATTATTTGACATTTTTAAAATCTCATACAATTTCTTGTCTGTAAATAAAGTAACAATCAATATATAAGTGTTTTTTTAATCGTGATAGAATTTTAAATTGAATCCCTATCTTAGTTTAGAAAGAACTTTCGATAGGAATTCAATTTAAAGTTTTATCACGCTTAAAAAATCACACAAATATATCATCATCAGCCTCTTTCTATCCAATGTTGAGCGAAGGCCTCTTTTAAAATTTTGCATTTTTCTTAAAGTCCATTCCGACGAATTTTTTTATATCGTTATCTCATCCATCCATGGATCTCTCTGTAAGTTTTTTTATATACATATCTAGGTTTCCAATCAATAACTTCCTTTTTTCATCAATAATCCTCTTTTTTTGCTATATGACCACCGCATTTTCATTTCAAAATTCTCACTTTTGCTATGACATATTTAACTTTTATTTCCTTTTTAATTCATTCGATTCTCTTTTTATTTTTCGTGCTATTCCTGAACATGATATTTTTTGAGATATATATATATATATATATATATATATATATATATATATATATATATATATATATATATATATATATATATAGGGTCAAACAAATGTAACGCCTAGATTTGTGTGTTATTAAAAAAAATTAAAGAAACTATACACATGTTTCTTTTTAATAAAATACAAATCTACGCGTCATATTTGGATGATTCTATATATATAGACATATGTATATAAATTAAATTACAACCCTAAATATTTTTTAAAAACATTTTGTTATTATTATGTAATTAATTTCGAGGTACTTATGTTGAGAAAATATCAAATTATTTTCAAATCTGAAATTTGTTTCTTAAATATTTGTGTTATTAAAATCTTGAAAAAAAAATAATATTAGCAAATATCAAAATATATAAATGTAATGCAATTATAAAAATGAGATTTAAAGCTTACTGTTCGATTATTGTTATTTATTATCTTGTGTAATAAAAAAAGAATTGTTTATGATACTTATCGATGATCTATGTGGTATTGGATTATAACGAAACATTAAAATCATATATCTTCGACTGGTCAGTGATCAATGTATTGAGATCTACAAAAAGAATTCTCTGTCAAGTTTTTTATGAAACAGGTTATAAACCTTACGAAGAAAAATATTGTTATAAACTTGATATTATACATCCATTTTGATATAAAATACTAGTTAAGTTATTTTTATAATTAATAGAATCTTTTTTGTATAAACATTTTCAAATATTTTTCAAATGATTATTTATTATTACAGTGTGAGTAAATGATAAGAAATGTAACCTTTATAGTGAGTACACACAATTTCATTCGTCATATTCAAATAGAACATGGAACGCAACAGTGAAAACATGAATGAATAAATAAATGTTATGCAGTGTAAATTAAAACTGTCAGAAAAGGTTAAATTTGCATTGCTGATGCTGGAGATTTATACCTGTGACATTGTCGTGTTTAACAAAGTAAAATACAGTATTCATCTAGGTCTTTGACCTTTCAGAACTTGTGCAATGTTCTGTAATCCTTTATACTCATCTGTTTCCTACATTCATATATACGAGTACACATAGAGATTTTCATAAGTAACGAACCAAAACACAGCCGCGATAACAATAATAATTATTCAAATACAAAATGAAATATGGGCTTTATTAATACGTTTATTTAAAATTGTAATCCTTGTTATACATTCACGCATGTCAAAACCTCACCCGATTCATTGTTTACTTGTAAATTAATAACTGAGTTAAATTTGATTTGTTACAAACAAGAAATAATATTTCATTTGATTTTATCTGATATTAGTTTGAAAGATAATAATTTTTATTTCAACGTTTTTATACTTTTATTTATTCATTTTTAAAACGATTTTCCATTACTGATTTTACTGAAGATAATTTTTTAAAAGCATTTGAATTCATATACATATATCGATTTAAATACAAGTGTGTTGACTAGTCAACGTGTCAAAACAAATCGAATGTTAAGTTTAATATTAGGGTAACATCGTCAAGCTCAAAATCGAATCATTTCCAGTTGATTTACAGCACGCTTGTGCATTAGACCCATAATGAATGCCTAACAGAAAAAAGGGTATTCGGTAATCCACTTGATCACCTCTCGATACGATTTCACCCCATACTCGACGAAAAGTCAATTTTAATGTCATATAGTTTAAAATATAGGCTATTGTGTACCCCAGTGATGATGATAATAATAATAAAAGAATTGTGACTCACGGATATCAAGAGTTGAAACCAGCATGACTGTCGGTCGGATCACCAAACACAATTGGATTTAGGGCTTGGCTACAACAGCCGGCGGTTTTATTTTATTACACCAGTTATTGTAATGGTGTGGTCTGTACATAGTAGCTTTGTTATACAAATTAGGTTTACCTGCGATGCGTGTTCTATTATCGTTGCGCCACTAAGGTATTTTCTGAATTAATGTATTTAATTCTATTCGATTTTTTTTATTTATTTATTCGGATTGTCCCTTTTTTATGACTCTGTCGAGAATATGTAGGATAGACAAAATATACTATAACATTATATCTTTAAAGGTCATTTTAGAAAAAATAATTATTAGTTTTACTTTTTGGTGCCAGTGGGAATATTTTACATTTTTTTCATATTTTAATATTCAAAATTTTAACTTGGATATAATTTAAAATTAAATAAAAAATATTAAACAGTCTTCTAAATTAAAACTAAAGTATTATAAAATCACACGGATTAATAATATTTTTTTAAGTTAAATATACAAGCATTTTATTTAAAAAATATTACTTTGAGATTGTGGTTAGTTTAGACTTTATAACGAAATCACTTTACTAATTTTGTAGGATTTTGTTAAAAAATATGTAAATATTTATTTTTATATGACTAGAAAAAATTAAACTTGATAGTGAAATACACATAATTAACAAAACAATGATGTCATTAATGTTGAAATACATAGGATTATCATTATTTTTCTTAGTTAAGTATGCAGACATTTTATTTAAAAACATTACTTTGAGATTGTGGTTAATTTTGCACGAAACCATTGGACTAATTTTGTAGGATTTCATTAAAAATATATATAAGTGTTTATATTTATGTGGCTAAAATGTAATAGAATTAACAGTAAAATACATACCAAAAATATGATATCATTGATATTAAAAAATATGTTTTATTGAATATTTTAATAAAATCTCGCACAGTTAAATTAATGATTTTTTTAAAGTAATAATTGACATTTAATCATAAAGAAAGTAGTTTCAGAATTCATATTTTTATATTTAGTAATGAAATAAATTATTATACTACATTAACTAAATTATTGTTAAATAATCATATTTAAACATAAAATATTTTTATAAAAGATTTTACGTGAATAAAAAAAATATTCTATTTAATTCATAATCGAATTTTTTTCATTAATTCATACTTTGACTTGTCATCGTTATGATAAAATATTATATATAAACATATTTTATAGAACAAATATTTTTTTTATGTTATTAAATTTTTATTTATTTTTTTTAGAACAAAAATTTTATTAATGCATGTAATTTATTAAATAAATGCAGTTAAACTGATATAATATGGATTAAAAACTATTATTTTTCAATTTGAATAATGTAATAATGAATTTTCTAATTATTCATATATATATATATATACATAATATAAATTAGGAAATAATTAAAAAATAAAATTAATAATGGTTATGACAAAATAATTAAGAATTTTATCTGTTTCAATAAACAACTTTTCCACTGGACGAGTTTCAATTCTTATTAAAGGAATTAAGACATTAAATATAGATCAAAACGAAATTTAATTCATTAAGTAATATTCGGATCTTTGAAAATTTAATTTGGTTAAAAGAAAAGAGAATAATAATTGATACAGCAAAAATTGATTACACTTTCTAATAAATTAGAACCTAATTACAAATTTAATATGCGAATAAAAATCATTATCCAAGTAGAATATATATATATATATATATATATATATATATATATATATATAATATGTAACTGTAAATTTAAAACGATCATAGTAATTTAGTATAAATGTTTTTTATATTAAGTTCTTGACAAGTAACATTTTTTGTGTGTGTTTCTTTTTAAAAAACACATTTTATTGGAAATGTTGTGTCTTTAGAGAATGTGTATCGCAATTAAATTAAATTTATTAGCAATCGATGTCTTGTATTGTGTTTATATATATATATATATATATATATATATATATATATATATATATATATATAGACACGTGTACATGTGTGTATATTTGTTCTTACAGCGACAATGAAAACAGACACGTAATACCTTGACATTAAACATTGAATTTAAGGAAAAAATGTAATACCACACACAAGTCGGCAAAACTATAAAGGTAGTTGGTACGCCTACTCGTTGTTAAACTTGAGTATGAACAGTTGGCGACATTGTGTTCAGTTCTAGATTTACTCTTGGTAATGTTTCATAAAGCTCATTGTTTGTTTACGTCGGAAGTGGAAACCTTGGTTTAAATCCAATGTGTAAATATCAGATCAGTTTCATGAACAGCATCATTGTATGCGTTTTATAAGATATTTTCTTTTACGTATTTTATATATAATTTTTAAAAATAATATAAAAATTCAAAAAAAGAACTTTGTATATATATATATATATATATATATATATATATATATATATATATAAATCAGTAAGTAAATACAAAAACAGTTATCTTTTTAAACAGTAAAATAAGTCATTTGTAGCTATATGACTCATAATGATATTGCAACGATGAGTTGTCGAATAACATGTTATGAATAAGAATTTAAATTTGTGGTAAATATTATCTTCGATTAAAACAATAAACTTTCTTTTTTGTTAAAAAAATATT
Source organism: Neoneuromus ignobilis (assembly GCA_029203775.1). Classification (NCBI taxonomy): domain Eukaryota; kingdom Metazoa; phylum Arthropoda; class Insecta; order Megaloptera; family Corydalidae; genus Neoneuromus; species Neoneuromus ignobilis. The sequence continues at coordinate 7,603,504 of CP092090.1, read as the reverse complement.
AAATTAGTTACGACATTCATTACATGTGTAATAAGTACAAAAATTAAAATGACATAATAAAAAATGATAACTGTGTTATAAAAAAATGAAAATTATATAAATAAATCAATAGAGATTAAATGTGTAATATCTTAATCATATTAAGATATTTAAGTTGTGTGTATATCTGAAAAAACGAATTGTAATATATTTAATTATAGGGAATACAAATAAAAAATGTAAATAAGTTATAATTTAACATTATACCAAATAAAAAAAATATGTATAAAAAGTAATCTTAAACTAAAATTTAATTAAATTATTTTGCTGTGATTTGTGTTTATAGAAAAAAGAAACATATACTATTTTTGATAATAATGAAAATTATTCCCACAGATTAAAATAGTGTTTTCTATTAAAAAGAAAATATTTTTTGAAACTATATATAATTTATATGGATATATTCATTTATGTTTTAATTATTAAAACTAATTTTAGTTTTATGCCATTGAACAGAGTTTATTTCAAGAAATATTGAAATTTAATTAATTTCATTTCGAGTAAAATACTGTATTTTTTTCTATTAACAGTACATATTATAAAAATATTATTAACGAATAGTATATAAATTTATATTATTAATGATTTAAAAATAATTTCTGAAATATTTTCTATTTATTTAAATAAACTTTTTATTCAAAATAATTTAGTGTAAATAAAAGTAAAATCGTAAAAAAATCCATTATTTCTAGATAAATGATTTTTCTGAATTTAAGATTACTTTTTATAAAAATTGTAAACGGCATAAAATGTTTGAAAGGATTAAAGTAGGATTTAAAATAAATAGACTCGCTGAACCTATTTTTAAATAATATTTATTTTCAATATTCTCTATTTTTATAATCAAATATTCGAGATATTTTACAAATACTCGTTTGAATTTTAACAATATATATTTAATAAAATAATAGACATGAAACAATATAATTTAATTATTAAAAAAATCATAAAAGACTTAGAGTTCTCGTTAAATTTCAATTCAGCCGATATCCAATCTAAGTCTGAAATCACTAATTCGTCCGACTTGTTTCTTCATAAATTCGATTTATTTGTAGAAGAGTTCAAGTGAAGAAAGAACTTAATTGGTACGGTAAGTAAATTAAAATTTAATAACACCTTTTCTTGGTTCAACTTAGTACTTTTCTAGTTAACATCCTTATGTCAATGTATTAGTACTGATAAAAATATGTAACTTCTTCGTGCTTTTTTCCCAATATTTACAATCTGTTCGCTTAATCCTAATCTTTTAATTTAAATTCTTGACTCAATGTTTTATTTTCATATTTTTGGTTTTGAATTTTTTTAATATTAAAAATCATTTTAAATATTTAGTTACTAAATATCCTTATTAATAAATATTTGCCATATATGAAATTGTTCTTGTGCTTTTGAATCTTGCAAAGAAAGCTGTCATAAGCGAAAAATGCAGTTAATTTAAAATAACATTTTTAGCAATAAGATTTTTATACATCTTTTATGTTTTATGTTAATTTTTGTAAATAAGATTATTTTTATTGATTTTTTTTTAATTTTACACATCAACTTAATGAGAAAAACTAGTACTCAAAATATATAGGTCTGTTATTAAAGCTTTCTGACATTACACACATATCTATTAAAACAATTTACAAAACTGAAAAAAAACTTTTGTAAATACAAATCATAGATTTTTACAACAAATTATTGTTTTCGTTTTTAAAAAAATAATTTAATCTAAATAAAACTCGTATAAAAATACGATTTGTATCTAAGTTATAGATTTTCCAGTTTTGTGAAATAACGTTTTAATAGACATTTTATAATATAAAGCTTTCTTATGGAATACAAATATATATAGAAATTTTTGTTTTCATAATAAAATTTATATTTTCAGCTTGAAAAATTGATGATAATTGTATTGAATGTGGTTCGGTATAACTATTTTTTTAAATTAAATGTATAATATTTTTTAATTATAAATATTATCCAATTATTTAAATCGATGGAGAATATTTTCAATAAATTATATTTTACACTAAAAGGCTTCTTGGAAATATTTAAATGTACTATCTATTCAAAAAAATAAAAATATATTGGATCAATTTTTAGTGAAAATAATCTGGGTTTCTAATAAATTCTTATTTTAATTATTACATATTATTATTGGAAATATTCTATGTTTCAAAGAATTTCAATCGTTTTATTTCACATCAGTGAATCATTTAGCTTAAATTTAGTTTTGGCAGTATTTCATTTATTATTGTATTCCGAAGAATTGAAATGTTTCAACATAACCATTTATTATTGATTTATAATCGATTTCACATCAAATTCTGTTAAATCGGTAATATTCTTTTTTTAAATCAATATCATATTTTAAAATTCTAAAAAGTTACAAAATTGTGTATAATATTTTTTTTCGAAATAAAATGTAGTTAAAAAATAGAAACTATCCTGGACCATTCAATGAGTTATATTTATTAAGAGTATTCCTTTATTCAATTTCTATTTAAGGACAACGCCGACAATCGTGCTGGTGCTTCAAAACAATCCATCCGATCAAGACCATACATTGATGTTGGAACTGTTGTCCGTCGATGAAACATGTCCTCTCAGTCTTCTGTATGGTAGATGTCGATGTGTTCAAGCATGTCCAAAGCATGTTGTGCCACTGACCGTATTCTCTGCAAAGAAAAACGGATCCATCACTCCAAAAAAAAAAGATCAGTGAAGAATCCAATTTTTTCGTATAATACAACACATAAACAGAATACACTTCCTCGGTAATTTTAACACTAATTTACGAATTAAATAATTCATATATTTGATTAACTATAAAATTAATTTATTCCTTTTTCCATTATCTTTATTGATTATTTAGTCGCAGATAATTTTTTATCTGAAATATATTTAAAAAAAATATTCTTTTTGACGTGGTTATATGTTGTGTTATAAATATTATATTTCTACAATAACATAATTTTAAATAATAAATTATAACTATGAATATACTTACTTATAAATTAATGTATATATTTGAATAATTCTGCCAGATGAAATTGATTTCACCTTATTTTCATTCAATAAATAATTAATTTTCTCTTATATTGGAAAAACTTCGACAGTCAAGTCAAATAAATAAATATTTCTATTGTAATTGAATAAAATAACAAATTTCAATTTCGAAATCAGAATTATATTTTTTAAAATATAAAATATTTTTATCAGTATTGATAACAAATTTTATTTGAATTATAAATATTTTTTTGGTAAAGATATTCACATCTAATCACACTCATTACAAAAAAACAAGTAATATTATTAACATATTTGTATTTTTTACACCTAATATTTTTCTAACTCCATTTGATTAGAAATGAGATTTTGGGATATAGAAGTTGAACAAAATGTTATATTTTAACACGAATGAATTATTACTTTCGATACCACATGTTGTGATGTTGGTGGTGATAATTCATTTGTCTTAAAGTGAATTTGCAATAGTTTAAATTTTTTTATATTAGATGAGAGTAAGGATTTATAATATTGCTGTATAAATATTTTTTTAAAAAAATGATTTTTAAAATAAATTTGGATATTTTTTAGCAATTAATATTAATTTTAGAGAGAAGAAGGTTTTATGATATCGTTAAGCACTAATCCATTTTTCATAATAAGGTCAATACTAAATCTCAAAATAAATAAAATAAGTAAGCAATTAAAATTTATATATTATTAATTAATTTTATATACATATATATAAATTTTATTTTTTGAATAATTTTAATAATTAATAATCACGTTTTATAATCATTTGAATTATTATAAAATGTGATCCAGATTATTTTAAATATATAAATTTGATAATTTAAAAAATGAACAATACAATCGTTTAATAATAAAAAAATAGTAAATACTTATTTATGTATGAAATCAACTAAGAATGAGTACTAAGCTGTTATATAAGACGTTCACTTTTATTTTCGTCTGTATGAAAAAATGTATGTACAGAACCGGTTGAGTACATGGACTTCGACAGGGCATTGAGTCGATATAATCGAATAATAATAATAATAAAAGAAGCAAAAAACATATACAGCTATTCACTAAAACGTGTCTCATACAAATCGGAACGTTTTAGCCCGCATTTACAACTTGCGCGTATCGGTGGATCGTGATATGTAGGCTCCATGTCGTTCCTCTGCCAAGGTCAATAAACAGGTTAAAAACAAAAGAATCCCTTGTCGTGAACGTTTTAAGTAATTTACTACAGGTCCAGTAAATTAGCTTTGATGACGGTATAATGTGGGTACATAAGCAGGTAGAAATCTTTTGTTATATCTTTAACAAGACACCACAGACACTCTCTTCTCATGTACCCTACTCGATTGCATATTGTGGACTATTGTGATTTATTAAAGAGATATTATATACACACAAATATATATATATATATATATATATATATATATATGTATATATATAAAATGTTATATAGATGTATGTGAATGTGACGTGTTTCGTTATGCTTTTAACATTAATTTGTTCAAAACGCAGGGGGTTGTTTCAAGAGGGTTCTGACAATTAACTGATGGCAGAGTTTAGAAAAAAATATTTTTTAATAAATGCACTGTTATATACATTACACACACACACACACATACACACACAAATATATATATATATATATATATATATATATAAATATATATATATATATATATATATATATATATATATTAGAGTTGTAGCTGTTAATTGAATTAAAAAAACCTTTTTCTCAATTTGCCAGCAAAAAAATAATGTTATGAATTATAATTCTGCTTGAAAAATATTTTTTAGTAATAAAAGGACATCTAAATTATTTGTGATTTGAAATCAAAGAGGAGAATATATGTAAAAAAGAATAAATGATATAAAATGGAATGAAATATCGAAACAAAATATAGCATTCATCATACAATAGAGACAATTATAATAAAGCATAGGCAGAAATAATAAGAATCAATGAAGATCAAAGAAAGAATATAAAAGCAGTAAAAATGGATGGAGATTAAATGATACAAAACGTTGAAATTAAACGAGTATTGAATACAATAATTAGGAAATCTATGAAAGTAATGGAAACTGTGGAATCAATTGATATAGAGATCATTTGGACTGATGTGGATATGTGAGAAAGGTGAGTAAGGAACGATTATTAAAAGCAACCAAAATGAACGATTATCAAAATGAAATGGATATTTTAAGGAAAAATAATATGAAAAAAATCGAGAAAACTATGGGTGAAGGCATAGAAAATTTATTAAACAGCAGAAGATACTTGATATATAGGGTTTTCCAATGAAAATGTCAGAACTTTGACAGTTGGTGATAGTCATGTTTGATTTTTTAAGCTCATTTTGACATTTCTACTCAATATAGTTTGGAAAATTATCATGGAATGTTTAATACTTCAGCAACGCTTAAAAATTGTAAAAACTTCAATAGACTTTTTGAAACAAAAGTTTAATGAATCCATTATTTCACGAAATGAATCCATCAATTGGTCATCAAGATCATTGTGGAATCATTGGTTTATGCTGATAAACCACAAACAACAAAAGGATCAAAAATAAACATTGAACGTATAATTCATGAAATTGGAACACAATTATGTGAAAGAGTGACTAAAAATTGGACTAAACGAATGCACTATGTCAAGCAAAATTGTGATGGTCCTATGAGTAAAATTGTTCCATCGTTAATATCATAGAATATTCTTAAAAATAAAATAAATAATTAATTAATAAAATACTTGTTGTTTTATTTCCATTTAAACTTCTGAAGCGTTTATTGGAAAATCCTATACAATAGAAAAAAATATAATGCATGAAGCAGAAATAATGAGAATCAATGAAGATCAAGGAAAGAATATAAAACCAGTAAAAATGGATGAGATCAAAAGATATCTATGAAATTAATGGAAATAATGGAAGAAATTGATATAAAGATCAATTGATCTAATGAGAATATGAGAAAGATAGGTAATGAATGATATCAAAAGCAACCAAAATTCACGATTATCAAAATGGAATGGACATTTTAAGGAAAAAAAAAATGAAGAAAGTCAAGAAAAATATGGGCGAAGGTATAGAAAATTTATTAAATAGTAATGGATTAACAGAAGATAAAATATTTTATATATATATATATATATAATAAAAATGAAATATCAAAAAATGTTGAAGATATTAAAAATGTTATTTTTAGTAACTGTATCAAAATAGAACACAGTTTCTTTTTAATTCGCAACAAAACATGTGGAATTTTAAACACGAGTTGCAAAGAATCTGCACATGACGTTTATTTCTTCAACATATTTTAAATATAACTTGTCAAGCTGATATCCATGTGAACGTTACTTTATAAATATTATATATTACATCCGAGTGTATTTGTTATTTGTCATCGAAGGATTCCAGGCTGTGCACACGTGAAGGCATCAGAACTGTGTTTCTATCTGTGTACGTGTTGTAACACAACGCGCAAGGTATTATTTTTATGTATCTGTTGAAGACGTGGGACATACATATACTTTTATATCTAGATATTTTCTTATATACAAATAGGAATAAAATGTCGAGCACAATACATTTTATTTTTAAAAAGTATAAAAGTTAAATGTCGGAAAGACAGTGTATAAAATACCTATTGTATAAGAAAAGAAATTATGAAATGTCATAAAATAATGGATTTTATTATTGTTAGTTACTATATAAATATTTATCTCTATTTTTTTTAAAAAAATGTGTTTATATAAAATTGTTTTATTTAGGATAATAAAAAGAATAAAATGAAACATCTATCTTAAATAAGAATTGAAATTTGTCCAAATGGAAAAATACCAACGTATCATCAATTTAATAACAAACAAATTCGATATTTTAGATAGTACTTGAAAAGATTTTAAAATGATCTACATGTCCATAAATAAATTAATTCGTAACAAGCACGATACATTTTCATCCGAATGAAAATTCGCTACGAGAAAAAAGTATTTAATTCCGTGAGAGTGCATCAAATATGAATGACGTATAATCCTAAAAGCTGGTATTTGGGATTTAGTTAGTGTCAGCATACCGATGGTGTTATCCTGCTGACGTGTTAGCTTAACGATGGGTTCAACGGATGGCAAACGTTTTCTGTTTTTACATTACGTAGAACGTTTTGATCCTCGTGTCGTGTAATTTCGTTCTATGTGTTCGCATTTCAAGAGCTTTTTCTTCTTGATATGAATTGTGTCTAAGACATTTACCACGTACGGACGCCGTATTTGTTCAAATTAAATGTAGACTTGTGCAAATATCATTCGGTAGTCTCGTGTCGGACATTTTATAAAATGGAATTTGTAATTGAAAAAGTGCAATTTTAATAAAACGTTCTTAATTAAATAAATTGGGGATTTATGTTCCATTAAATAAATTCACAGTAAAAAACTGTTTTAACATTTTAGTTTGAAGATAATACAGTTTAACGGAATTTTTATTTTCATAAGTGACTCTTTTATATTTGATGCATTATTATGTCTATGTTTGAATATTTTTATATCGATACTCTATAATATATTTTTAATAAATATAGAGAGTTTGGATTAAATCCAACTATTTGATAATAAAACAAATAACAAATATTTTTGGAATTATTATGTATCATAAAAATATATGTTTATAAAAGTGGAAATGATATTTAATAAATAAAATAATAGTAAAAGTAAATAAAAATAGTTTAAATGTCATGAAAAATACAATATTAGTATTTTTATTATAAATTATTGATTTATATAGGGAGGCCTAAATAAAACTGAAGAATGTAATCTTTAGTGCCGATTGACATCCTTCAGTCTTATTTGGACCACTCTATACAAAGAAATGTTATAGTTATTTTTTTAACCAATGATATTATGGTTGTATACTTGTATTTTTAATACACATTCAAAAATCTTTTAATATTTTAGATCAAAAAATACCACGATCTATAGTATACATTTTTTTAAGAAGTATCAAGATTATTCAAGACCTTTTATTCTGATTGAATTATTTTTTATAATAAAATTTATTTTCAATGTGGTAGAAAAACATATTTTTCTAATCAATGAATAATAAAAAATATTAAAAATTAGTAAAAATGTGTTAATAATCAACGTTTGGATTTTAAAAAGAATAAAAGTTTCTTTCTTTAATTATTACTATATGATAAAAAATAATATGTACATTGAGGTAAAAATAATATTGAAAGATTTAAAATAATACATAAAATAAAGAACTGTTCAAAACTATATAAATATCTAATATGTATTTTTTATTTTCTTTAAAAAATGCAATTTGTTAAAAACATACTTTTTGTTCATGAAGTAATTAATTTTTATTAATAAGAAAATATTTTTTGTTACATATCACAATTTTTACTGAAAAATTGCGTTTAATTCTAAAAATACCATGTTTACAAAATTATTTCTGACAAAAAATTATGATTTTTGAAAATCTCTTATTCTGATAACAAGATATATTCAAACATGCTTAAAATACTTTTGTTAAAGTCTGGAAATGATTGATTGATAATGACATCAATATCAATTTTTATGTTGTCAAATTAAAAAATATATAAATTTATTCTATTTAATGGAAATCAATTTGAGTTTGAGATTTGAAAATAATATTAGTTGAAAATAATTATTATCAGAATAAGGAAAATTTATAACGATATTGAAACATATTTGTAATTTTTAAAAATATGTTGAGTAATATTTTATTTACAAAATATTTAATATAAATTCTTATGATTTTAAATAATAATTCAATGTACTTTTCATGCATACAAAACTATTTCTTCCTTTCCATTTCAACAATTTTTATAGTCGTATCTTACTAATGAACATTTATAAAAATGTTTTTTTTTACATTATTTGACTTTATATTTTAATATAAAGAAATAGTTGACGTTAACGATAAGAAATCTATTCCAATTATTCTCTCTGTATATATAAGTATATATACACGTGGACGACATTGTACGATTTGCGTTATTTTTTGTGCGTCTACCAATGTACTTTGCGTGCGATGCATTCGAACAGTATAATACAAACGAACGAGACACTGGAGACAAAAAAGTACACGAGATCACTAACCACGACTTTACTGCAATGCGACGGTAGCAAATATTAGATACGTCTATCAAGAAAGTTTTAAATAAAAATTATTACACGTCGACAGAGTTTTTCTCCTATACGACTAGTTTATGATTGTCAATAAAAAAGATATAAGAACTGTTTGTTTTTGAAAATAGAGAACTGTTCTTTTTCTCAATTGAAAATTTATACGAATTTAAATGTGACTTTTTACAGAATTTGTATTAATATATGTATCTATATAAAAGTTTATTTATCTATATATATAGAAAGAGAGAGAGCTTTTCAATAAGAATATCAGAACTTTGATAGTTGGTGGCAGCCATGTTTGAATTTTCTTCAAGCTCATTTTGATATTTCAACTTAGTATAATTTGGTAAATTATCATAAAACGTTTAACACTTCAACAATGATTAGAAATTGTAAAAACTTCAATAGACTTTTTGAAATAAAAGTTTAATGAGTCCATTATTTCACGAAATGGACTCATCAATTGGCTACCAATATCATGTGATCTAACTCCATTTGATTATTTTCTGTGGAGTTATGTGAAATCATTGGTTTATGCTGATAAATCACAAACAACAGAAGAATTAAAAATAAACATTGAACATGTAATTCATGAAATTAAACCACAATAATGTAAAGAGTGACTAAAAAATGGACTAAATTAAGGGGTTATACGCAGTTGCGAAGCGCAAAAACGACGTTTTTTTAGGAATTTTTTTTAGCAACAGTATTTATTTTGCAATTACAAATTATGGTTATTTGAATAGATCCTACTTTCAAGAATAAAATAACATGTCGATCATAAAAAAATATTGAAGTGCACCGCTCCTGCAGACGATGTCCCGAACGACCTCCAAAAAAAGGCGTTTGGCGGTGATCTTCATATCGGCAGTTTGGATTATCCGAAATCAAAAAATATGGTCAACTCTTTTAAAGGATAGATTAATGCAGGTATTGAACGAAGGAATAATAAAAATTTTCATTTTTGACAAAATGGCGTCTACTTGAAAAAAATTTTTCGTTTTTTACTAAAATTTTCGCTCCAAATTGTTTAAAAAAAATAGTAATAATTTTTGTAAACCTTATTCCTTCGTTCAATACTTGAGGAATATATTTGAGAAGATTGTGTGAAAATTTGAGACCGATCGGTTCAGCCATTTCTGAGATATCGAGATCACCGACTATGAAAACACCGTTTTGAGATAAACGTGTTTGAAGTTTCGGAAGTAGTTTACACATAGTTAAAAATTTTTTTTTCAACTTACATGGTATAATAAATATTTATCGGATTTACTTAAAATTTTCAGAGAATATACTCAAATATATGTGCATTTCGAAAATGCAAAAAAAAAATTGATTTTTTGAAATTTCTAACTGCGTATAACCCCTTAATGCACTCTCAAGCGAAGTCATGATGGTCATATGAGTGAAATTGTGTTCCATCATTAATGGCAAAGAATGTGCTTAAAAATAAAGAAATAACTAATTAATTAAATACTTTTTATTTTATTTACATTTAAACTTATGAAACGCTTATTGAAAACCCCTATACAATATTTTTTATACATATATACAAAAAGGATTTAAATAAAACAACAATAAAAGATCATATAACGATTTCATCACATCAATATCAAAAATTACATCAAAAATCCATTTTGTTATCAAAGCAATAAAAATGAAAATTTAAATCAAATGACTTTGATTTATGTGGTATTATTATGATACGTATTTTGAAACACACATAAAATAAATGTATTTGTAAAATATATGAATTAATACATAGATAGAAGTATCTAATTTCCATACAAAAAATTTTTGAAATAAAACTATATAATAAAAATTATATTATGAATTTTTGTAAAATGATACGACTGAGAATGAATTAAATTTGAATATATATATATATATATTTATGAGGATTCATCTGAACTGATTTTAACAACTCAGAACTAAAATCTAAACTGTATGCATTTAGAAGCACCTGTTAAAACACTACCTTTACCGAAACACCAATTTGTATTTTTGCCTGAACACCTGGCGTTTAAACTAACTTTTCAGTATAAATGTATATTTAAAAGAAGAAAAAAATAAAATACAACTGCACACATACACATTTACAATATAGAACCTAAAGCCATAAAAGCTTTTAGAAAGTTAAGTTAGAGTTTTAAGAACATACTTTATTTTTTCACCTAGCAATTTCTGTTACCTGGATAACATAAAAACGTCAACCTTTTCAAACACACGTTCTTCATTAACAAGGACAACGTATTGTTTAGTTCCGTATATATAGGTGTTTTTTTAACCGTGAACTTTAAATTGAATCCCTATCGAAAGTTCTTTCTAACCTAAAAAACACTCTTTGTGTATATACCTGTGTGTGTATGTACATATAAAGGTATGATAAAGAAATTTCTCATATCTATAAATTGTTTTTCTGTTAAATAGTGTAATATTTTAGAATGAGAAGCTAAATTTTAATGTTGTCTATCTTCCTGTTTATCTATATGTACACTTTGTTTTACTATTAATAAATTTCCTTATTTTTTTTTATTTTATTTTTATTTTGAGTGTTTTTTTTTTAGGTTAAATAGAACTTTTGATAGGGATTCAATTTAAAGTTCTATCACGCTTAAAAAACACCTATATATATATATATATATATATATATATATATTAATTTGACGGATTTCAAATAATGAATTAAAATATATCTTTGTGAATTAAATATAAATAGGAATTTAAAATATGTACAATGATTTATTTTAAATATTTCAAAATTGTACCTGATAGATATAAATGTTGAATATATCATGATACTTTGTAGGAAAACGAAACATGATCATGTGAAATTTTATTTCCGTCTCTTTACACGCAACTTATTGTATTATATTCGTATTTCAACATCCAATTTACATAAAACATGAGTTTCAATTGATTGTAATTGAATGCTCTACACGAGAGATAATTTTCAAGTGTTGAATTGCATTGCAGAATTCAATATAGTTAATAGCTATTTTCTAGGAATGAATTTTACACTATTATTTTTTTAAAAAACATTCCTAATTGTCATTTTCCCAGTAAAATGTTTCATATTTTATCTGCATATGCAACATATCTATATTTGGAATTACAAAAGACAACAAATTTTATTAAAATTTTAACAGTATTTACAATTTAAAAGATATAATTATTCTATACTTATATATATATATAGAATAATTGTAGCATTAATTCTATTATATAGTATTAATTCTATTATAGTTTCTATATATGACAAAATGGAATTTTTCGATTTTAGCAAAAATATTTATGGTTAATATTTTTTTGAAAAGAATACTATATAAATAACCTCATTATTTTTTTTTAATAAAAGTGATTTATTTATATTTGATTTTAAATTTATAGTTAAATTCTATAATGTACAAAAAATTTGAAACGAGAAAAAATGGTCTTTGATGAAATAACAATTTTTCAATGTTTTCTTTAACAATATATATTTAACAATATATATATATATATATATATTAAAAAAACACCTTTATGAACACAACACCAAAAGCTGTTTATTAACTGTGGTCATTATAGTCGATAATTAATTTGTCTGAAAGATTTTTTGCCTGATTTCGATTTAAAAATCAAACAGTGTATCAGTCCTGTTATAGATTGTAAAATGCTCTAAAATGAAATAATATTATTTAAAAGTTATATTCGATATTGAATATTTTCTAGTTATATCAATAATAGTGTAGGGATTTTTATCGGTTAATTCGTTATATCGGCTCTAATAAAAATATCAGATAATTTTTTTTATGTATTAAATTCACTTTGACACAAATAAATATTTTAGCTCAACACCATATATTTTGTATGTTCAATAATCATCTTTATTTTATTTGATGATACTAATTTCAATTGAATTATAAAATCTTAAAATGTATATAATGATAATTGAAATGCTTATTAAAAATGCAATCATTGAAATGCTCATTAGCGAGTAAATTGAACAATAGATGATTATTCAACATTTAAAATGTGCTGTTAGGGTCAATAAATAATTTATGTTAAAATATATATTTGTTTATATATATATATATATATATATATATATATATATATATATATATATATATATATACATATATATATATATATATATATGTATGTGTGTGTGTGTGTGTATCTATATCTATAAATAAATAAAAACTTTATTGATCTGATTTAGCATACATGCTTCCTTTAGTATGGGTATAATTTGGTGTGGTGTGTAATCTGTTAAGATTTTATACCAGTGTGTGTAGGTGAGTGCAGGTGTTTGTGTTCGTGAGTGATTTGTATGTTTGCGAGGGTTTTGTTGCGGGAAAATTTTCAAAAAACCCGCTTGTTTCTGATCTTTTTTCTAAAACAACTTAACTAACTTAAATTTATCTTAACTAATGATAATGTCTTTGCTATGATTTGGTGACCATAGTCACTTTCTCACTCTCTCTCTCTCTCTCTCTCTCTCTCTCTCTATATATATATATATATATATATATATATATATATATATATATATATATATATATATATATATCATCATCATCATCATCATAAGTGTGTGTGTGTGTGTAGAATAATTTTTATAGATTATAAAAACATCTCTATAAAAGAGTGATAGGTATAGCGGCATCATTCGAGAAAGTAATACACTAATAATTGTATTGCATATTCTATATCACTACGTTTTCTGTATTACCGATCGTATAGTTGAACGTTTCATCACTAGATGGCAGGATATTTTACATTCCAAACGTTCGCATATATATATATATATATATATATATATATATATATATATATATATATATATATATATATCATATCATATACATAAATACAATTTCATATACATACGAGGTCGTTTGATAAGTATGGTAAATTTATTTATTGTTTAATTTAATTAATCAATTAATTTAATTAAATTATTCCATTTAGTTTTTCTTTTTTTTTACCATACTTATCAAATGACCCACGTATGTATATATATATATATATATATATATATATATATATATATATATATATATATATATATATATATGTATGTATGTATGTATAAACAAATAATATGTTATAAAAATGTTTAAAAAATATCTACGATTCTAGGTACCACAATGCGAAGAAATAATAATATTTTTATTTAACCAATCAGATTTTTTAAGACTTTATTTATGCTTTTTTCTTGTTTTTGTATTTCTTTCAATGTCTTAATTATTGTTATTGGTTTTGTATTATTTTTTTCTATCTAGTTATCAATTTTTATATAACATTTTTGGATATTTTTGGCTTTTTCTAGTTTATTGAAAGTTACTAAATTAATTATGTGTTTAAATTCATATTTCGCCTCCGTAAAAAATGATAATCAAAATATATTTACAGAATTTGCTTAAAATAAAGTGATATTCTTTTTTATTTTATTATAGTTATATTTTGTTTAAAAAATATTTACCATTTTAGTTTATCAGAAAAAATATCTAATAAATGATCAATTTTAATATATTGGATTTAACAGATTGTTTTTCTTTTGGTCTCTGATATATATATATATATATATATATATATATATATATATATATATATATATATATATATATATATATATATATATATATATATATATATATATTTATATATAATATATTTATATATAATATAGTTGTTTCAAAAATCAGTGAACATATACGATATCAAAATATAAAGAAATATTGTTATTTTTATTAATTCATTTTTAAGACCTTATTTAAACTGCTTTATTGCTTTCTTTTTTTCTTTTCATTACGTTTAGAATCGTCATAAGTGTCGCGCGCCGATTTCTGACTTTTATATATATACCTACTCACTATTAGCAATGCAACTATACAAAAAAATCGTCAAAATTTTTTTTGAAAATTTTCGACAAAAATTTAAGGTCATACCCTTTGTGTTTTTTGCATTTTTAGCCAAAATATTTTTTTTTGAAATCGACGAATCTAACGGTGGCGTATTATTCTATAGGACTGATGTATTATCGATTAGGCGTTGATTTTGATCTAAATTGTTCAATGACGTAGTAGCAGCGTTTTTACATTTTGATTTTTACCGGTTGGTTAACGTCAAAAGTTCAAAGCCCGTTAATAATCGTTATAGGCGTTAGCGATGACTTCTGAAGCTAATACGTATACCTAAGCACCAAAAACAATGCTACTATACTAAAAAATCGCCAAAAATTTTTTTGAAAATTTTCGTCAAAAATTTAAGGTCATACCCTTTGTGTTTTTTGCATTTTTGGCCAAAATATTTTTTTTCGAAATCGGTGAATTTAACAATGAGGTGTTATTCTATAGGGCCGGTGTATTAGCGATTAGGCATCGGTTTCGATCTAATGCGCTCATTGAAGTAGCAGAGGCATTTTTACATTTCAACGTTTTCTTGGTCGGTCTACGCCAAAAGTTCAAGGCTCGTTTACGATTGTCGTAGGTGTCGGCACCGACTTCTGGTGTTTATAACCGTACTTATATACCATCAACAATCCGACTATATTAAAAAACCATCAAAAAATTTGAAATTTTTTATCAGAAATTTAAAGTTATTAACTTTTACAAAGACGGAGTTGGTAGCTCATATGTTACTGTTGTATGAATCAGTTGAGCCGCGAGTTGACTAACTAATGGAACATTGTTAATTAATACGGAATGTTGACGGGTGATTATAGTCATCTTTAGTATACAACGAGCGTTCTATGTTAGGTGATTATAGTCACTTTTAGTTTGTAACGATCGCTTGATGTTAGATGACTATAATCACTTTAGTAACGAAAGGGTTAAAATCTACACTTCCATTTTATTAATGAGTACAAATTTTACATGTATACATATATATATATATATATATATATATATATATACATATATATATATATATATATATATATATATATATATATATATATATATATATATATATATATATATATATATATATATATATATATATATATATATATATATATATATATATATATATATATATATATATATATATATATATATATATATATATATATATATATATATATATATATATATATATATATATATATATATATTGATATGGGCTTTATATATATATACATGTATATATATATATATATATGTATATATATATATATGTATATATATATACATAGGGTAGCATTCATTGAGGCTTTCGTCCAGTAATGGATTGATATGGGCTTTATGATGTGATGATGATGATGATATATATATATATATATACATACATATATATTGTTTTTTTAAGTGTGATAGACCTTTAAATTGAATTCATATCGAAAGTTCTATCTAACCTAAAAAACATGTTTTATCAAACCTTTATATAAACATACACACACATAGTCCATACACATGTATTTATATATAAAAGTGTTTTTTTTAGGTTAAATAGAACTTTCGATAGGGATTCAATTTAAAGTTCTATTACATTTAAAAAAACACCTATATATAAATGTATGTATGTATATATATATCTATATCTATCTATCTATCTATCTATTTATCTATATATATATATATATATATATATATATATATATATATATATATATATATATATACACACATTAGTTTCATCGGTAATCACGTCCTTAAAAAGTTTATATCATGTTCTAGTTTAATGTATTTTGCTGTAGTTTTACGAGTAACGAAATATATTCTTTATCTCTCTTTCCTTCCCTTTCATACCGTTTTATCTTTAGGTAATTTCAGTGGATATATATATATATATATATATATATATATATATATATATATATATATTTATAGCACTTTATATATTATTTGAAAATTTATAGATGGTTGCAAAGACTTTTTTATTTCTGACATATTTTTGTACGAGTATTACTCTATCAATTAATAACGGTAATGTGAATTTTTTATTTATGTATTTTCCAGAGGTTGATTAAGATACTATTGCTTTTAAAATTTAACGGATAATAGAATAGATATTTCGTATTTTATGAGTTTGATTTAGATATTAAATACTTATATAATTATTTCTCTCTCTCTCTCTCTCTCTCTCTTGCCCTCTCTCTCTCTCTCTCTCTGTAAATAATGTGTTGATTTACTTTTATGTATCAAAGAAGAAAAAGTCTTGTGTAGCATTGATACTTACAAATAAAAAAAATCATAAGGAACATTCAGCAGCAGCATTTGATCAGACCCACATAATAACTGTCAAACATACCCGCAGAATTCACAACGAACAGTTAAATTGGAAAGGGGGAGTCTGATTTGTGTCAAACGCATTACGTTCATAACGTAAATACACAAATCGTCCAGGCAAACTAACGATGTCGACGATAACCGATTCTAAATAAAAAAATCCGCACGACCTAAAGAGGACCGTATACATTTTACGGCCTCGACGCACTTTACGTCTCACTCGTATTCTCATTAAAATAAATCACATTGTCGTCTAACATCCAGCCAGTGGGATTTATCTCTGTCATAGACATATTTTAAAACTAATAGACGCTGGAGATGTTGTAACTGTGACGTTCGTACGACTGCGAGGCATTTAACAAATTATTCGATTTGTTTGTATTTCTCTCTCGAATCGTTCTAATGAATATTTATATTTATTACAGGTATATTTGTTATAAAGTGAATTTAATATTAAAAAATACTAGACGAGATTTAATATGTGCTTTTTTCAACTTATTTAATATGATAATGAGTTGATATAAATTATCTTGGACCCATGGAGAGAAAATATACTGTGAAGGCAGAAGATAATTTGCTAAATATTTTAAGATTAGTGGGTTTAATTTTATGAAAAAATCCCAAACGTTTTTCTTAATACTACGTTGATGAACTTCCGTGTAGGAATTGTCTGATACGACACGAATAAATTAACGGACGCGATTAAAACATATCAACAATAAATTAATATCAGACTTGTGTAGACGGATTTTTTCTAAACATAATCTCGGTGCGTGTAATCTGATTTACATTTTTAAATACGATTATTGTCTACTATTGCTTTATGGTAATTTATGTAATTTGATTTATTATGTGTTAGAGTTTCGGCTACGAATTTGTCTGTTTGAAAAATATTTGATATTTTTCAACAGAAGCTTTTTATTTAAATATAAACATTAAGATTAATTTAAAGAATTTTATTACAAAATAAAACTGTTAGTTCCTACTTTTTTATTTTAATTATATTAGATTTTTTTAAAATATTACACAATTATAATAAGAAATATGACATCTGCTTAGAGCAATAAATATTTTTTTAATGATGTCAATAATTTTAATTTTTATACGTTTAATAAATTTGCTTATTTTCTAAAACTGATTAAATACATAATTTATTAAATACATTTTTATAAAATCTTATGGTGTTGGAGTAATTGATTAATTTGTGTTATGTCTGAATAAACAAGCCATTAATTATTTTTTTATGTTAATAATTAATACAGAATCTAAATAAATACTTGTTTATTTAAGTTTTATTTTTAATAATAATTTAAGATACAAGACAAGAAATGAATTGAAAATATTAAATTTTGTAATTTTTATGAACTCACTTAAAGTATTTAAATATTTTTTTTATTTACTGTAAAATTATAAAATAATAACCGTTTACTTTGAAACACAATAATTTCATAAATTCTCAGAAAACCTACTCGTTAATTTCAATCATGACTGTATTAATTTCTAAAGACATTTTACGATTTGCAGATTATGCCATGCAGGCGAATCGTAAACGAATTTTTCTTCTTTATAGGCAATAAAACGCGATGTTTATTAAGTTATTATAATTCGTAATTTATGAAAAACGATATTAACACATTGTCGAATAGTCACGAGAATCTTTGTATTTTCTCGTGCCAAGTTTTGACCAGCCACGAGAGCTTTCATTTTTTCCTCTTCTTTTTTCCTAATTTTTTTTATGCACGACATTTAATTGATTGCATAAATTTCGCATGTCATGGGTTTGAAATATATATATATAAGGTATTATTACCGTTTCACTCTCACTTTATCTTGTTCTATACGGTTTGTTTTTAAATATTTTATTTTGAATTTTGATATTTCAACTGATACGATGTAAATTATTAAACATGCAATTCCCGTTGAAAGCAATCATTCTAATTAATTTTATTAAAACGACAACTTATCAGATTTTTCTGAATACATAATAAATGAGAAAAATATTTATACGATGTAAATTTTTTTAATAAAACGAATTTTTTTCAATTCAAAAGAAATTATAAACATATATCAATAATTTAATTTTTAAAAAATATGTAAAAAAATTAAAATAATAATAAAAATATTTCATTATTTTTTTATAAATATTTTTTAAAAAATGTTAAAAACATCCACCTTGGTATTATTCGAATATTTTTTTTAATTTACTGCTTAATTATCCGGTTTTCAGACTTGGAGCTTATACAAACCAGACAATGTCATATTGAAATAATAATTCAATTAATTTGAGATAAAATACTATCCGCGATTCAATGAATGAAACAACTGTAACGAAAATGACAATTCGTGTCTGGACCAACGTTCTGTTTGCATTGAAATATATTATGTTGACTTGAATTCAACATATGAATGGGAAAAAATTAAAATGTATTTGCGTACCGTATTCTTTTATAGTCATTTTTTTGTGCGAATATAAAAACGTCTAATATATCTTTTGGAAATAAATTAGTTTCATTAAATATTGAATTTCGCCTTTTTTACTTTTCATACTATACAGAAGAAAATAAATACATGTTATTATTACTAATTAATTTTAAATTGAGAAATGAAATCTGTATAAATTTATTTAGAATTTATTTGTTAAGTTTGAAAGTTTTAAGTTGTATTATTTTACTTAAAAAATATTTTTATTACAAGGGATGAAAACAGTTGTTTTGTATAATAAACAATTTTTATTAAAATGGTAAATAAAAAAGAGTTTAAAAGCAAAAATTAGTACAACAGAAGAATTGAATTTCTAATTATCTTTTAATTAAAATTATAATTTGTAATTGCAGTTAAACCACATAAAAATGAATATTTACATCAAAAATGTTTTTCTATCTCATAAATTAATTTAATCAGGAATATTTTTTTAGATTTTGACTATAATTTATATATATATATATATATATATATATATATATATATATATAACATTTCCATGAAAATGTGCATTTATTACTGTTTAAATATATTATATATTTTTTAAACATTGTTATTTTTAATAATTTTCAAAATTGCATAAAACATAATTGCGATAAAAATGGTTTCGTGTGTTTATTTTAATACTTAAATTAGAAATTTAGTTAAAATTTATTTAATAATAGTTTTGCTAGGATATTTGATCGATTTTTATGTTTTTAGTAATTTTCTGTGAAATTAGAGAAGATTGGTTCTAAAAATTGTTATCTCAGTGGTTTGTTTGAAATAGCATATATACATATATACATATATATATATATATATATATATATATATATATATATATATGTATTTGTGTGTGTATATACGAACATATGTTGCGTCTTATGTGAATCATTAATTGGGTTCATATTTAAAATCATTTCACCAAAAGGACAAATTAAGCCTATTATAATACATTATTTCTCATTAACGAATTCAAATTTAATGTAGTTAGAAACTAACGTAATTAGTTCCAAACTAAATTTCATCTGTATATAGAAGATTGAAAGACGAATTTATGTAACAAAGTATTTAGAAATGAGATTAAATATATATAATTCTACTTATTTGCATGTGTTAAAAAATAAAATTCGAAAATTATTGCATCATTAAATGATAAATATTTGATTAAATTGTAATACTTACTAAAATGAAAAAAATTGATTTATTTCTTACCTGAAAATAAAAAGAAAAAAATTAATTTATTTTTTATTTTATATATATATATATATATATATATATATATATATATATATATTCTTTAAATCCGTGGTTTATAACTTTTAAGAACAAATTGAATTTAATTTCACAACAGTTTTACACAACCCCACATCATTTTTTCAATTTTAATGGCTATTGACATTTTTTGAATAATTAAAAAGTTTTTCGCTGTATGCTACTTCAATCAATAGGATCCCCTTGAGCTTTGAATTCGGAAATACCTGGCTGCCCTACTGTTTACAGATTCGAGATATTGAAATGTTATTTGCTGTGTTTTATAAAGTTACGTTCTCAACCTTTTAACTTTGCATATAATAGTATATCTAACCGGACTTGTTTCAGTCTTGTATCAATAGACACATGTACAATAGATATTTATAGTGATTGTATAATAATGATAAAGAAGGGTCAATATAAATAGATTGCGGAATTGAAACGTTTATATGGTGATTTTGTACGAATTTCGTTGAAAATTATTTCAATTTAAATGTTTCTCGATTCTTTGTTTTTCAATTTCAACTTGTCCAAATAAAACACCTGTGTTACGCAAATGATTATGTACATTTAACTCTTAATATATACATATATATATATATATATATATATATATATATATATATATATATATCTGTGTGTGTAAAACAATAATAAATTATACAATGAAATAAATTTCAATATTAAAACGACCTCAGTATAAATATTATCGTATAAACAATTTACACATTTAATGTGTTTTATATTATAAATTGAGAAATGTAGCATTTGAGGATTATTGAAATACACTTTCGATAATGAAAAATTAACACAATTACAAAAATGAAACGGTACGCTGTCCACGCAATTTGCGAACACAGCGACACAATGACAGCTGTGAAATAGTTACATCGTATACTATACGCAATTTTATATTCGCATCATTTTCCAGCAATTAAATTGAGTACCTGGACGGGAATCGAATAGCGTTCCTTTCACTTCTGTAAATTGAAATAATTTGTCACGTACTTTCAATGCGTATACGTATTATTATAGCTCTTTTGAGCACGTGTGTGTCTGTATAGGTGTCTGTGTGTATTGTTTGTAAGTGTTTCTTTATTGGAATAACATTTAACTCGAATTTAATTTACTTTAATTGGCATGCAACAAAGATATACAATTAAATCAACTGTTTCATTGCTTTCGTTCTTTATAATTTTTGTAAATTTACTTATTTTTGTATTTTATATAATTATGATTCTTTCTTTCTTTCTCTCTCTTTTTCTCTCTCGTTCTCCCTATATAAATATATATAATATATAAAATGAGCCCCTTTAATTGGCCTGCTGGATGAAAGTCTCTCCAAGAATCGTTCACTTAGATCTATACAATGTTATATATACATATATTTACATATAAATATGTATGTATAATACTTAAAAAATCGTTAAATTTTTTTTCAAGATATTAGATTTTAAAATAATTTATCAAACATAGAGACTGTATTTTAATATAACCGTTTAAGAGTTTTTTTTATTTTAAAAATGAATTTTTAAGACAAATCATAGATTTGTTTTGTAAAAAAATATCACTATATTTTTTTTAAAATATTACACATATGTTTAGTGACGTTATATTAATTTTCTCAAAGTAAAAAAATAGTAATCAAATAGTTTGCAAGTAAGAAAGGGTAATCTACAGTGAGGGTATAAATTTCAGTATAATCAGTGATTAAGAAATCAGGCATAATACTTACTTGAAATTAAAAATGTTTTTTTTTAAAAAAACTACAGTATGATTTTAAATCATTCAATATAGATAATTATAATAATGGAAGTGGAAACAGATTTTTTTTGTTATTTATTATAGATAAAAATATATAGTTGATACATGTAAAAATGTGTCTATATTCTGAAATAAAATTTGATTTTTTTGTCAATTGAAAAATTAAAAAAATCTATATACATTCATTTTAAAATAAATGTATACACATACACACACACATTTATATATATATATATATATATATATATATATATATATATATTATAGTGAGAAAAGAATACCATCGATGGACAAGAAAAAATATTGATTAGGAACCTAGATATGTAAAAAGATCTAGGAAAAGATTCATGGATAGATGAGACAGACATTAGAAAAATTGACAAAATGAAGTGGAAGAAAAAGGCACTTGATAAATCGATGTGAAATTTTTAAGAAAGGCCTTCATTTAGCTGTGGATAAAAAGAAGTCGATGATGATTATAGAAACACACACACACATACATATATATATATATATATATATATATATATATATATATATAATGTTCCGAATGAGAATTCAACTCATTTAAATTCCAGACCTGAATATCTGCTATTCAATTTTTAATTTACTAAGCTCCAGATGTTTTTATTATAACAGAACGCCAAATATAAATTATAGTTAAAATCTCATAAATGTATTCAAATAAACACATAGACACTACATATAAACACACACACAGACACATATCGAGACTGTATAAAACAGCAATTAACTTTTATTGATGTGATATACCAATTTATATCAAATACTTTATTTGAGCGTTGCCCGAATTCCAGCGTTCTAATTATGCAAACTGCTATGTGAAACAAGGCGGGATATATCTATTCCATTTTGGTTTCAAATTGAATTTTAGTGGGGTGTATTACCCGCTCTCAAAGAAGAAACCTTCGTCTACTTCTTCACTAGCGAGCTGTGAGTGTGATTTATTATAATTGAATAAATTATGGCACTGAAATTTCGCAATAAAGGCGTATTCCGATTTCGAACATAAAAAAATCCACATTTCCGACTGGCGAAATATATTACTTTAATATATTTAATGTCTTAACAAATCATCTACTTTAAGGAAATTTTCTACTGACTCAACTGAAATTATTACTCAGCCGATATTTTAAACTTTTTCTTTCGTTTTTATAAAAATTTATATTTTAATTATAAGTAAAATATCATCGACTTCTTAAAAGCTTCTTTCTAATAGCGTTATTGTTCAAAATTATGTATATATACATATATATGTTTATCAATTATTTATTTCATTCAACATCAATGAAATAGAATGAATGAGAAAAATGATTATAATTTTTCAGAATATAACTTGATATTAATTATTATATTTCGTAGAAAATTTTCCTGTTTTATATACTTGGATTTGCAATTTAATTTGAAAAAAATATTACAATTAAGAGAAAATAAATATACGAAATAATATTTCCAAATTAATAAAGTTCTTTCAACAGATTAAAAAAAGATTTGTAAAGAAATATAAAAAAAATAATGTTTTAATATAAGAATAAAATCAGATAAAAAATAGTTAACTAATTTATTTTCCCAGAATCCCATTTTATTTGATTTCAATAATCTAATGTTGCACCAGTGAAGTCTATTGTTATTTTATATCTGGGATTATAGTAAAAAGCTGCCAATAAAAATTATATTACATCATAAAGTTTTTATTTAAAATGAAATCATGTTTTTTTTATTATTATTAGTACAATATTTCCAGTATGACATTTAGTTTAGTACGAAATAAGAATTTAAAATTAAAATTCAAAGAAAAAAATATTGCATTTATTTTTGTTATTTAATATAAACGTACGGTGAAAATAAACCGAACTTGTATTTATTTTTCCAGCTGCGAACAAAATAGTTTTTCATTAGTGGAAGTTCATATAGGGGTTGAAACACGTGTGCCAGATTTTCAATAAGATAGTATTGTTTTGTATGTTTAGTCAATAAAATGAAAGGTAATATGTAAATATTGGATTTGTATGACGAATATATATTTTTATTAACATGCATACATATATTAATTTTTAGTTTACTGAATTAATGAAAACATAAAATAATTTTACTTTAAGTAAGAATGACAAATCAATAAAATTTCATAAATGTTATTATTTTTCTTGTATTAATAAAAAATGTTTAAATAGCTTTTACTGTTAAGTCATTTTATAAAATAATAACAAAAATTACAATATTTTGAGCTAAGACATTGTTAAATATTTTTTTTATAAAATTTTAGATTCCAAGAAATTGATAAGAAATTAAATATCATTTTCTAAAGTATATAAAAAATTATTTTGGTTTCAATAAATGATTTTTTTATACTTTTAAATTAATTAAAATACAAATTAATTAATAAAAAATATTAAAAATCTACCTGAATATTTTATTTAATTTACAAAATTGTAATTGATGTTTACATAAGGTAGCCTAAATGAGACTGAAAGATAATAAAGGATAGTAAATGATAGTAGGCAAGTAAATATATGCCTAAACCCTTCAGTTTCATTTAGACCACCCTATGTAATCTAATTTTAAACAGTCCATATGGATAATTACTTAATGATGAGAAAATTATCCATTTTGACTAGATACTAATTAAAATATAAATACATAGCCAGAAGTTACGGTGCTAATTTAAGGGCACAATTATTAAATTGCTTTTGATTTTAGAAGTCTGTACTTTGAATACATAGTCCAATATTTATTTGAATTCATACGAAAGTATAATAATTACATTTTTAATTAATGTACATTCAATATTCGTAATATTAATTGTTTAAATGATAAGAAATTAGTTAAAGAAAAAAATATAATTCCAAATCTAAATTTATATAAAAGTTTCTTTCTTAATTGAGAATAGTTAAGTCGGATATCATACTTTTTAATCCCAAGAGTTAAAATATTTTTTTATGGAAATGTTATCGTCTTGTAGTTCCAACTACTGGTAACTGTACAATAATCTCACTCTGAATCCAAAACTATCGGAATTCTAGAATAAATAAAAGATTTACGTTCTATAGCTATCTGATCGAAACGTACTTGAAATGAAATGAACTCGTACGAACTCCACATCTTTATTTTACATAAACGCGAGCACAGAGAACTAAAAAGTAATTACCAACACGAGTAATAACGTCGTATTATCAAGATAACATTCTAAAAATTTGCATCACACAGACGAAACCAACCAATCGTCTCTTGATTCATAGAAACACACATGTCTTATATTTTAAGCTCCGCCTTTGCCATTTTTCATCGTATATATCAAAGTCTAAGCTGTTTCGCGTTACGGTAATCAGTCACATTCGTCACGGTATACCACACTCGGTGTATCCAAGGTCGTAAGGTCTCCCATTTCCAAAATGCTTATATGCGCGCTGACTTTTTTTGGCAGATTTAATCAACACACACACACAGACACACGCGTGTGGTTTTATTTACAGACATTTGAATGCATTTATGTTTCTTTTCATACGTAATTATACGTCCATTGAAATGTATTTGACACTCGCGTGTGTCGAAATTGGTAATTTTTATTCGACTTAATGATATTTAAGGTGTGAATGTAAATTTGCTTTTTTAAAACACATTCGAAAGATTAAACAAAAAAAATAAAATGAGAACGTTAATGCGAATGGAAATTTAAAGAAAGATATTTAGATTCAATTATATTTTTAATATACGAAATTGTGCAATTGCAAATTAATCATCAGATTAAATTTGACTACAGTCAGAATTAATTAAATTAATTAGTAAGTGATTATACAAAATCAATAATTAAATTAGTTAATTGATTATAAAGAGCTTTAAGATCTTTCAATATTTCTAAACAAGAATTTTTAAACAACTTGGAATCAAAAAATGTGTTTCTAATATTTTTTTTTATTAAATTATAAAAAATTAGTAAAATTTATCAGAAAATTATTTACATCAATTTGCAGAAAAAATCGTAATATAGGCTGTTGTTAAGCGTGATAGATCTTTAAATTGAATCCCTATCAAAAATTCTATCCAACCTAAAAAAAACATCTTTATCATACCTTTATATATACATACACACATACACACACACACACACACACACATATATATATATATATATATATATATATATAAGGTATTTTTTTTTCGTTAGATAGAACTTTCGATAGGGATTTAATTTAAAGTTCTATCACGTTTAAAAAACATCTATATTATACAGAGAATCAAAAATCTATTTTTTTATACACAAATACAAAAAATTGGAAAGTAAATAATAATTAAATGTTACATTAATAATAATAATTAATAATTTAATTTGAAGAGAAGTTTAATAAAGGCAATATTAAATTCATACAGTGAAATAAAATGTGAAAAATATATTTCTGAGAATTTTTGCTTAATATTTTTGTTCTTAATCAATGTGCCTGCGTTCAGATTCTTTGATATAATTTATTTTAAATTATAGTTAATTAAAAGAAGTAAATTTTGGAAATCGAAATAATTTAGATTTTAAATTTGATTATAGTTTAATAAATTTTATATAAAATTTAAAAAAATAAATTTTTATTAGAGATTTTATTAAAAATTAAATTAAACTTTATATATATAAAGTTTGATTTAAAGTTTTGATCTGACATTATTTTTATTAACTCTCTTTCTATTTCTCCCCCTCTATTTCTCTCTCTCTATATAATTAATAAAAAATAACATACATATATGAAAATATATTTTACTCATAAATGAAGTTACAGTTAGAGTATAAAAGATTTGATAAAAAAAATGTTTATTTGTATTGCTTATACATATATATTTACTCAGTAGATTATGATTTATTTGTGAAAATGAACTAGCTTTTGTATTAAATCAATTTTTTAAAAAAATAGTAAATAATATTTGATGAAGTTTTGTGAAAATTATTTTAAAATAAATCAAAAAGACTTCTATATATTTTTTATAATAGTTGAAAAATGCAATTAAAAAAAATGTTTTTTTTCAAAAAAAATGACTATAAAATATATGAATGGAAAATAAATATATCGAACGTGCAAAAATACATTAACAAATCTATATGATAAATCTTACTGATATCATTTAATAGAATCAGTGTCACACTTTTCCATATTTCGTACCTATCGATTTATTTTCAAAAATCTGAATTTATTTCCCTTTTTTACTGCCTGATAAAATAAATTAATATAATTGACATACGTGTTCCAAACCACTGTTATCGACATCGTATTGACAAGCGGCTTATCAATATACTTTTTGTCGCATAAACGAAATCAATCGTCCAGTTTCACACGCACTGAGCTGATCAAAAAACTATATAAATACGTATCTCTGACAGATTTGTATAAAAAACTAGCGTTTTCGTTGGTCATGATAGACGGGGCATATCATATACGATCAGCAGATGAAAAAAAAACCTCGAACGAGGCGGTGTATTTATCAACACACATAAACACATGTCCATTATAGATTCAGGTGAGATGTATGGATGTAGTATTAAATTTATTTTTCGGAATTATATTAAATAATATGATTAAATTGTTTATAAAAGTATGTATGGTTCAGTTTATATAAATTTATATATAATTATTTAATGTATTATTATTTTACACAAGAAAAAAATGCATATTTTACATAAATTGTTCAATACTGTGGCTAATTAATAAATTAATCACTTTTAAATACCAGTCAATTTTATACATTCTTCATTTTTTTACAGAAACAGATTTTGTAGTTTATGTCATTATTTTCAAACCGTGATATTATTTATTTATTAATAAAAAATAAACTTTTAATTGATTTTAATAATATAGACAGTAAATAAAAATAGTGGAATGCAATATCTTTTTATGAAAAATTTCATATTAGAATTACAAACAACAAAAAATATATTTTATTGTAAAAGTGTTATTGGATATTTTTGTGTTTGTATATTTGAAAAAATGTATATATTTGTACTATTTTTTATTTATTTATTAGACATGATTTTATAATTCAAATAATTTAATAAAAGATTAATATTTTTTGGGTTATAATTTAAACTAATATAATGAAATATATTAAAATATTCATTACAGTTTAGTTCATTTTGTATTGAAAATAATAATAAACGTTTTAAGAATAAATAAAAACGAATAGCAGAGGTATTTTTTAGAATAAATTTACAAATTATCACACATTTGTTTTTTAAGCTTTTAATGAAATAAAATATAAAATGATCTTTTTAATTATTACATTTGTAAGAGTAATTAGAATCTAGCATAATTCTTAGAAAAGTAATGAACAGGTGATTGACAATGAAAGTTTTTTTATATAAAGATATTATTTTTAGAATAAACTGAATTGAAATCACATACTTAAACCATCTGGTAATTCAATCTGATGTTTCAGTGAAAATTACTAATAAAATTAAAAATACATCAATAAAATGAATTTTTAAAAATACATTATCAATAAAAATATCAACTTAGTTTCTAGTCAGTTTTATTTTATTGGAATTATCAACATGTAAAAGAAATACCATTTTACATCCTCTTAATTAATTAAAGTAAAAAAGTATTTTTTATTTAAAAAAACAATTAATCTATTGTATATTTCTTTATTATGAATAGTTAATAAAAATGGACTCACATAAGATCTATTACCTTTAAGAATACTTAATAAAAATGTGAAATGAAGCTACTTTTGAAATATTATATCTTATTAATAAGAAGATATGATTGGTGGAGAGATATGGAAGGTGTTAAGAGAGTATGAAAGAAAAAGGACGACATACTAATACTAGAATATGTGATGTTTAAAAAAGTTAACTTCTTTAAGTACTTGGAAAGCATAGTGAATGGAAAATGATGTGTACTTTAAAACTGGTTGAAAAAAATATTTATGCTCTAAGAAAAATATTTACTGCAAAACTGTTATCCAGAAAAAATACAATAAGGATTTAAAAAATAATAGTGGAACTTGTTTTATTGCATTGAGTAGAATTATGAACGTTTAGTAGAAAAATTGCAAATAATTTATTAATTTTTGACAAATAAAATACTGAGAAAAATATTTGGATTTGTTTAGAAAAAATTAATATATAGGTATAAGAAAAAATGTAAGTACTTTTTAAAGAACAGTCTCTATAAAGATCAAGAGAATGGAATAGTTGAGGTCGTGTGTTAAAAAGAGAAGATAATATAATAATAAAAAATAATATACAAATAGAAGAAACAAAAAGTGATATGTGAGAAGACTTAAAATAAGTGCGATGATGGAGTAAAAATCGAATTTAAGACTGAATGAGAATCTGGCACATGATGGAAGAGGTTCAGAAATGAGTCAATGAACTAACTTTTAATTGATTAAGTTAATTATTAAATTTTATAATGAAAGTATTTACAAATTTCCACTAATTTTTTATAAGTTAAAGTGAATGAGTAAGAAGAGATTTGTGTTAATATAAATAAATGTAAGTAAAAACTTTAACCATATCCGTAAATATATAATATCTATGGCACGTCTACGCACACAAATACAGGTATATACTTATACACAGGTATAACAGACACGTATTATATTACAGGTTAAACAGCTAGTTCGGGCGCATCGTGTGGTCGGCGGGCAATCACTGAAATTAAATTAAATTACATGATTTGGTATTCAATAATTTTCAGGCTATAAAAATCATACTAGAAGGTGAACAAACTAGATGGGAGGTCTTTAACTTGTTCCGATGCGTTTAAATTCACTTTCTATTACCATGTTATACATAAACATGTACAAACGGACGAGGGTGATAGTTGTTGTTTGTTTATTTGTATGGAGTTTTTGACAGACAGTAATGAAACGTACACATTAACTGTACTTTTTTCCTAATTTAAATTGTTTAGAATGTTGACAATGTTGTTAAATGATCGACGAACAACGGATTTTCGATAGGTCGTAAATTTCGATTGGAATTTTATAGAAAATCAAATAAACTTCAAAGTAAACAGTCGGTGTTATATTTTGAAAAAATAATGGAAATGATATTGAGATTTATATAAACGATTTTACGTAATACAAAAAATGTCTATGTGCTTGTTTTTTTCTTGAATATATTTAAATAAACCAAACAGAACATCAAACTAATTATGTATTAAAACGTGAATTTTTACAAGTATAAAAAACATTACTTTTTTATATTTCTATAATGTATGTAAAATGATACTCCAATCATTAATTATCCTGTATTTATATATAAAATTAATATTTCTGTATATATATATATATATATATATATATATATATATATATGTGTGTATATAGTTATTATTAATTCAGTATTTAATTGAAAATTGAATAATTACTGAATATAGTTTTCATTTTTATAAAAATTATTTCTAGATTTATGAAATTTAACTAACTGATAAATGAAAAAGCTTAATTGAAATTTAATGAGATATAATATATAAATAATAGTGATGTCAATCAATCTCATTTGTCAATATTTATAATATGAAAATCGTTTTATAATTTGTCAATAACTACAGTGCAGGATAAATATATAAAATATTTTATTAGTGATTAAATTCAATTATTAAATTTTAAACAGGCAATTATCGCACGTCTACGTTTTAACGTCAATTATATTGGATTGGAAATGATTAATATATTTATTATTATCTATATAAATCTATATAATTATGCATTTATATCGAGAATATATATAAAAACATTTTTAAATTTACATTTAAACATGTATTAAACAATTTTATTTTCTTTGCTGATTTATTAAATGTTATATAATTATTTATGCTCTAAATTTTTTCTTATACTTGATAATATTTTTTGTTTTGTGATAATTAAAAGTTTTAAACAGTGAAGAAAATGAAATCCAAGCAAATAATACCAATTTGTTTTAATTTCCATGTTAATGGTTTAAAAAGGTATTTTATTCTAGAAGTGTGTTTAGAATTTTTTTTGCAAAAAATATCATTTAAAAATATTTACAAATTTATCAATGTATTACGATATATTTTTTTAACATAAATATACTTAGGTAAAGAATTAAACATTTTCTTAAACTGTATGAGTTCGATTATTGCCAGTATCAAATTTAATAATTAAACAAATAGTAATAAAGTGGTGGTATTTTGAAAATCTACATCATTTTTGGATTATATACGAGTATTTTATTTGTTTAACAAGAAAAAATATTAATTAGTTGAGATTAATTTTGTTATGGATGGTATATAAATAATTTGAATTTAATTGAATAATTGTTTTCTAAAATTAGTCAGTAGTTTAAAAAATATAATTTTGAGAAAAATATATTGTAAATTTAACCCTCCTTATTTACATAGCCATATGTCAATAAATTTTTGGAATTTTATGTAAAATTTTAGTAATATTTTCTTAAAACTATAAACTTTCAGTAAGTAAAAAGGAAAAATCTATTTTTTATCTATCTTATCTCTTTATAATTTATCTCGTTGGCTAAACAACTTTTTAAGTATGGATTATATTTTTTATAATTTTATAAAATAATTTAGTATTCATAAAAAATATTTAAAAAACTAATATATGTAAGAAAATCTTATTTTTTTATGATACGCATACTAACCATTGCACGTTCGATTTTTTCCACATAGATACTTGCTAAAGTCTTTATTGAGATTACAATTCGATTTACTCATAAGAGAATAAGTAGTTAGTAAAAGGCATTCAGTATATATCTCCAATCTCAAACGATGAAAACTTATATACGAAGAGATAAACTTATTGATACAAATATGATTAATTCGGAGTAAAGTTTTATGTAGAGACACCTTCATCGGTCATACGATAAAAATGCAATGCGGATACAAAGACGACGTACGTAGACGATCGTGTAAAAATAAACAAATGGAAATAATCATAAAAAGCTCATAAAAGTAAGCACTACAGAGATGCAACGCGTATTACTTTACTATGTTAGGAATATTGTATTTTTATGATAAGAGATTGGATTGAATAGAAAATTGTCACGGATTTGAAATGATGTACTTACTTCGAAGATAATGAGATTGCCGTTGTTTGTCTAGATGGAATATATAAAAGAATGAAAATGTTTTCATAGAAGAATAAGATACATTATTTACTGTAATATTCGTAGCTGCATGGTTCCAGTAAGTAATCAAGTGGTGGGATGTAGTTACGTAAAAGCTTTTCCCAGAAACGAATTTTCTTCGATATGAACTTTAATTTTTTCTTTCGTAATTTAATCTATAATGTATATGTTTTTTTTTTGGTCTAGGTTTCTTAATTAAATTTAATTATAAAAAATATCAGAATGAATAATGAGTTTATTCATTTTTCTTAAAATGTGACATATTTTTTAGGTCGTTTCAAATATACACAAGAAAATCATTAATCAAAGAATAAAAAATATTTCATGAATGTCTGATAGTAGCGTGTGTGTGTAAATATATATATATATATATATATATATATATATATAATAAATCTATATTTTATTCAAATATGTAATTAATTATTTATTAAAATATCAACGTAATTTATAAAACAAGATAAAATAGATTATTTTTTTTAACATTGTAAAACTGTTTATTATAATTACGTTGCAAAAGTTTAAAGACTTAATTTATAAATTCCTGTTAGAAAAATATATTTTCATTTTGTTTATAGTAATTTTTGAAATGGAAAGAATTTTCATAATTTTATATCAAATAAAAAAATAATTGTATATATATATTAATTAGATTTTTTTATTTTTTCTGGGATTATAACTCGATAATAGAAGAAAAAAAGAAAAAGTAAAAACAATACAAGAAAAATCAGTTAAGGGACAATAGTCTTAGGCATGATAGAAAAAAGAAATAAAGCAGAAAACGTTCAGCTATAAATCATTAAATTTATCTACATATAATGTTTAGCATAATTAGAAATTTTCATTGATAATCATTACAGACGAAATGAAACTGTAATAAATTATATTTTTTATAATAATACATTTTTTGATATTGATATAAAATAACATTATATATTAGTTAATATATATATTTTGGAAGAAAAAATTGAATATTTTTTTTATAATGAAATATTTTGCTGTTGATTGAAGAATATTGTTTTTGCCTAATAGAGAAAAAAATTGAAAATTATATTTAATATAATTTAATTATTTAATAAATTAAATTGATTAATTTTATATATTATATAATATATTTTAATCATTTACATACGGATTTTTTTCAAATATTATTTTAAATGAAAATATTTTTTAACAAATAAATTTCCAAAAAATACATTTATTATAGAATAAAATATATAATATAAAAAATAAAAGTGATCAAGAAATATATAAACATATATTATTTAATTCATTTTATAGAATAGAGAAATATATATTTATAAGTGAATACTCCAATAACCATATTTTTTTAAATATATTTTTTTAATAAATTCTTATGGTGGTATTGAGGGTTGATTGTTGTATATATATGAAACTGTTTTGTCAAGTAAAAAAATATTTTTTTTAAAAAAATAACAAATTTAAAAAATGGATGTTTCATATTTACTTTATTTTAGTAGATACATTTCTTAATGAAATTATGATTAAGACCATATTAGGATTTAAAGTCATAAATTAATCAACAGATCAATACATTGTGACTATACTTTATATATATATATATATATATATATATATATATATATATATATATATATATATATATAGATATATATGTAAGAATTTTTTCAGTAATAAAATATTATTTTATATTTTTTAATAAAAGTTGTAGTGTTAAAATTTATTTAATACACCTTAAAAAATCATAAAAATGTATATATATATTTGAGATTTTTTTTAAGACAATTCTAAGTAAAACCACACGAATTTTTCAAATTATAACAAGCGTATTCTGTGACTAATGTGAATCGTGTTATTTAGCCGTCGATTTCAGAAACGTCCGATTATCCGTTTCGGCATTTAAACAGTATTTTATGTGATTAAGTTACACGTAAGATGTGTGAACCGAAGGTGTTAAGATTTCGATAGCCCCGTTGATTCCTCGATGGTCATTTTTACGATCAATTAAATATATTCTTTTTATCTACAATCGATACGTGGCTATCAATGAATTTTGATACGGTAGAGATGGAGTAATAAAAATAAAAGTCGGAAAATGTAAGATAAGTCAATTGATACCAGTCGTAAAATTAACATTTTGATGAACTAGTGTGTGGTTGGTGATACGCTATTAATGATAACAAATAATTCCAGATATTCGACATTAGAAATGGTTCGAGCGATCCGAATATCAATTTTCAACGATTCTGATGTGGTTTTAACATGATATTAAATCGAATTTGAGTATTTTTATAGCGTAATACAATAACATATTTGTTAAATGATTGTGTAAAATACTAACATCGATTTATACAACTATTTATTTACTAAGAATTCGATTACTTTACGTTATGTCAGTCTTTAATTACAGTCGATAAAAATAACATAAAACAATTACATTTTATATATTTTACGTATTTCTTTCTCAAATTAATTATTTTATTTTAATACCTTTGTCAATATTATATAAAATTTTATTGGCATATAATAATGAAGATAAAAATAAATATAAAACAAGCACCTGCCACTATCTGCTTAAGATGATGACAGGTGCTTTTAGAAACAAAACTTTTAACTCTCATAAAATCCCTGGTTTATCTTTTTCAAAAAGACTATGAAGAAGATTTTTAGTGATAAAATTATAGTTTATTTTAAGATCTTCCGCTTTTGTTCAAAAATAATTTTTATAAATATGCTTTTAAAGGTATAAATATTAATTATAATTACAGCCTTGAAAAACTTGACAAAATCCTTTTATATAATTATTTAATTTATTATTCATTAGTTTGATTTAAAAATAAAAATAATATAAATTCAATAAAAGAATATGTAAATTTATCAACAATAGACCGTTTTAAATCTGTAACAAAGCTGAAAGAAATTCCAAAAGAAAAAAATCGTCGATTGGCCTGTTTCATTGGTAAAGATGATTATAAATTTAAAACTGAAAACGTAATATATAAAAATCTGTTTGACGAAATTCAATTATTCAGAAGGGTACTTGAGCTTGGAACAGCTTTCAATCGTCTGTTTTGAATCGTTTCGTTCACCTTCTTTTCAAATGTAATTAAATGCGATTGATGAATTTCTTAACGAAACCGTATCTTCAACACTTTTGTGCAATAGCAGTTTTTATTAACAGCTGCAGTATTTGTTTTTTGAAGGAATTAAATGATTTCGAAATAAATTAAATAAAAACATTTACGCACTGTTATATAGTTGCGATTTTAATTATTTTCACGAATTTATTTGTATTTAATTAAAATATTAATAAAACATATTAATTAATAAATTGTTCTTAAATAAAAGTTTTATTAGCTAAATTTCAATTGACTTTATTGAACATAAAATATTATTTTCTAACATTCCTACATTAACTTTTTCGTTATTAAATTATTTAATAATATGATTTTTTTTAGTAAATTATAAGTTGAAAATATATAATAAATAAGAAAACAACTAGACATTATTTAAAGTAGAAACTTGATATAACAAAATATTTTATTTATTATTTTATTCACAGAAAAAATATTCCTCAAAAATATCTCAAACTCATTAATATTAATACGATTAGACTTACTTATTAATAAATAAAATAATATCAATTTTATATTAGATTCTGTTTTTTAAACAATGTAAAAATTTACAGAATTAAAAATATTGAATTTTCTCGAATCTAAATAATAATATATTTCTAAACTAGACTGTCAAAAATGTTTGTTTAATATAAAAAATAGCTTTCGTATAGACCTGATCTGTATCCCACATAAATATTTGTATGCTATTCAGTACCAGTCACATAAATCTGACTATTATTTATGACTTTTTTTTTAATATCGAACTGCATCTCTGTGTCGCTCCCTAAAATTTAGAAACCAAAATATTTTAGAAAGAATATAAACAGTTATTTTTATTTACAACGAAAATATCCTACTTTGTAAATATGTCTACTAAATTTGGATTAAAGAAATAATTTATTTATTTATAGAATAAATATTTAAAAGATTAGAAAAACTAATCATGTTTTAAATTTAATTCGAGAATTATTGCTTGTTTTTTTAAAAAAAATGTATTTTTATATAAAAAACATGTATTAAAGTTTCAAGACAGATTAGAGATTAGTTTGTTGCTGTTAAATAACTGATGTTATTTTTCACATAAACGTTAAGTATTTTACAGTGATATTAGCTTAAAAATAAAAGTGAGTGGATTGGTTCTAGGAAATTTTCATTAAAAGTTAAAGTCTCTTCCGAACATGTAATGTAGTGAATAAGAATAAAAAATGTTTTTAAATGGCGCAAATCAACAGAATGTTTTCAAGAAAAGTCGTAAAAATCGTACTATGCTCTGCCCACACATAAAATTAGTAGCAATCCTGTATTAAAAATTTACTTTATGTAACTAGTATACAAAGTAGAAGTCTTGTATATGAAAAAATAACAATCAACGAATTTCAGTAGCGTCTCGAAAAATATTCAATAAATTTCATATACGATTTAAAAATAATATTAAATTAAATATATAAATAAAATATAAAATCATATTTTAAAAATTTATTGTTAAAATATATTTAAATGAATAATATAAAAACATTTTTTTAGTATTTCTCAAAAATACATATTGCATATTTTTTTTAAAAAACATTTTTATAATCGAAAATATTTTAAAATAATAATTCAGGTATATTATAATTTCGTATACAATTTTTGAATTTTAAATTATTGATTAAAATATTTTCGACTAACACAAAATTAAATTATTTAATAACGAATTTATTCAAAATATAATTTTTGATTTTATAACGATATGTGATTTATAGCAGGTTGAATTTTTCAATTAATTCGTTTAAAATATTTGACATTATGTTATATATTGCATATTTCGACATGAGAAAATATATTTAATAGTGAATTTTAAAATTACAAAAACAGAATTATTTAAATATTTATTTTTTATAATTGATCTGGGTTAATTTAATCATGTTACACCTATAGGGTGGCTTGAATGAGATTGAATGTTAGTAAATGATAGTAAGCAAGTAAATGTATGTTTAAACCCTTTAGTCTCTTTATACTTATAAGTGGAAAAAATTGCTAACAGAAAATACTAGTTGGAAAAAATTGTTTTTAAAGTCTAGTTATTTATTTTTATATATATATATGAATCATTTATTCATATATAATATGATTTTATAAACGTGTTCAATAATTATTAAAACACTTTTTATATTATCATTAAACATTTAAAATTTTATATTAATTTTCAAACGTTGATATCTGCGACGAAAAAGTTAAAAATCATTATACTTAATACATTTTCATATATTCATTTTAATAGAAATTCTTCAATGAGTAAAGAAATTTGAAGATAGATGAGAATGATTTCCATTCCAATCTCATTTCGTATTTTTATAGATCTTTTCGAACAGACCCCAAAAATTTGAATAAAATGAAAACAAACGTGTATTATCATTATTGTAACACCACTGCTGTCTTCTCTTAGTCAATTCCATATAAGTAAGGCGATCCGTAAGGTGTACATTTAGATATATTTCATGTGTGCTCTATCGACTTAAAAAAAAAAAAACGTGAACCACTAAATGTCAGTCGTTTGACTTTTAGTGATATTCGACACTGACGTTAAAATAATCAGTTTACGACGTACATACTGAAATACAAGAGTGTTGTTCGGTAACAACTTCCCGTTGAAACGGCAGGAGGAGCAGTAGTTGTAATATATTTACAATTTGATTTATATAAACAAAACAGTGAAATTATTTAGAAGATGAGCTTTGCGACATCACTTAGACATGTTTGATATGTTAAGATGATATATTTTTACGATTGATATTTGATACTTATATTAGAATTTCAAATAACATTATATATATATATATATATATATATATATATATGTATGTATGTATATATATGTATGTATGTATGTATGTATGTATATAAACGAAAAACAAATTAAAGTTTTCCAACTTAAAAAATAAATCATCAATTACAGGTTATGTGTTTTAAACCGGATAAAGTATCGATTTATTGTACATAAGCTGAACGACCTAAATTAGATAGGGTGCGTTTGTACTTCCTGCATAAAGGGACGCATCCCTTATATCAATTTCAAATACATGTATATCCACACATACACACACACACATGTATATATATATATATGTATATTAATTACACAGGTTTATTTTAAGATCATTAATTAATCTTGTAACAAAATTCTATTATAAAAAATATTACTTAAAATCTTATTTAAGAGTTGTATTTTATAAAATGAATAATTTATCAATTACATAAAAATGTAAATGAATGAGATAAAATTAAAAATAAAATAATAATAAAAATTTAATTAAATGTAAAAAAGATATATGTATATGTAAGTAAAATTGAATTAGTATTTATTTTAATTTTAGTATTTCTTTCCAAAAATTCTGTTTCTCTATTAAAAAATCTCTCTCTCTAACTCCCCCTCCCCCATCCTATATATATATATATATATATATATATATGTGTGTGTGTGTGTGTGTGTGTGTGTGTGTGTGTGTGTGTGTATTCGATCCTGATTAGAGATATTGGGTAGGTTGTTTTTAACCTTAGAGAAAACAACTTGTAAATTCTAAATAAAAAATCCTAAGTAAAAAAGTAAATCTTGATAAAAAATCCTCACTAACCGACTTAGTCAGCCTGGTGAAGTAGTAATTTTAAAAGAGTTATTGAATTATGTTTACAATTAACATTTTGAAAAGTATTTTAAGATTATTTTTAACAAAAATATATATTTTTTTAATATCAATAAACATTCTAGATGACTTGAAAATATTTCAAACAAAATAAAAAATAATATAATGAAAATAAAAAATTATAAAGTTCGTTAATGTTTGCACATTAAAAGAAATATTTAAATGATTAATTCTGTAATTAATTTTCTTTAAAATTTTCAGTATAAAATCCGAATAACAATAAATATATCTGTAAAGACGTTTAGATTTCATTAGCATGAAGAGAATAAAAATTAAAGATATCATTTGATTCATGAAAAAAAAAGAAAATAAATTCAAACTGAAATTACAAAATTTTTATTACAGTTTTTGAAAATTATTTAAAAATTTAATTAGAATTTAAAAAGTATTTACGAAACGAGATTTCATTATTCACTACGTAAAAAGTTCGTCTTTACATACATACATATAATACATACATGCATACATACATACATACATACATACATATATATATATATATATATATATATATATATATATATATATATATATATATATATATATATATATATATATATATATATATATATATATAAATATATATATATATATATATGAAAATTTAAACCAAATACTATTAAAGTACAAAATAAAGTGTTATAAAGAAAAATTTGAAAAAAGCTGTAAAAATGGAATAAATTAAACTTAATGGAATATATTAAACTAAAATTAACGAAAAAAGCACTTCAATTGTATTATTTGTATGATAATTATATTATTACTCTTGATAAGTATATTTTGATAAATCGTATATATATATATATATATATATATATATATATATATATATGCATGGTTGTGTGTGAATATTATATATAAATCTAATAATAATATAGTTTTAAAGCAAATTAAAAAAATCACATACTATTTATTTGTTAATTAAAAATGACTGAATATAAAATAAATTAAATGTGATAGAAATTCTTGTACAATAAAAGAATTTAAATAAATATAAAATAAAATAAATCGATAATTCGTGATTTTTGAAAATTTCCATATATTCATAAAATATTTAAATTATTATATATTGTTAGATTTTTCTACAAAACAAACACCTAAGTTTCTAATTTTTTTAAAAAAACATATAATAATTTAGTGAACTTTATGTCTCTTCAGTCTGAAGTTAATAAATAACCGAGAAGTCTAACATGGTGTGGTTTTTTATATTTTATCTGATTATTTGTATTAGAAAAAAAATAATTGTATTGTCTGTCTAGACTATATAATATAGCATATCACGTAAATTATTATTATTTCTACATCAGACACATTTACATGAGTTTTTCCATTCGTTAGATTTTTTTTATTTCATTATAACTTTTGTAACTTTCATCATTAGTCAAAATTTTATATAAAGTGCAATTCGTATCCATTGCATAATACGACTATATAGACATAAAAAAGAACAAAACTTTCTTCTGTAATAAACGTATATACGTATGTACAACCCGTAATTTCACTATGTCGGAAAAATTAAATATCCTTGTATTGTATCCCATCATGGAATTCATCTTTGTGCTTGACTGCGTGAGTTATGACAGCGGCCGCAGGGAGCTGGCATCATCGTAACATGAGTGTTGCATGTTTTATTGTTGCAATCAGCTTCGTGATTGCATTGTTTGTTCTCGTTTGAACTGTATCTTTGTCTTATATACAAATTCTTGTATTACATTGCAAGTATCTCTCTCTGTACTTTATTTGTTGTTTGATGTCTTCTCATCTCTGCTACAATCTGGTCAATGGCTATCATTTTCTTATACTATTTGTACCGCTCTCGTTTAAAATGAATATTAACAAAGTCAAATTACATTAATATCAAACTTTATTAACATTATTTACAGTTATTTTATTACCGAATTATTCTGTCTACTTTTAAGTTATTTATAGTTTTATCTAAGGAAAATAAGAACAAATCAAATTCGAAAAATAATTTATCTTAAATACAGAAAATTGGGAAATAATAGAAATAAAAATATAATCATTTTTAAAAAAATAAATTACAAAAATATACGAAATTTGTTTTTGAATTACCAATTTAATTTAATTTTCCAACATTTAAAAATATATAAGTAATATTTTTTAATAAACAATTTTCATACTTTAAATTATTCCATATGAGTCCAAATTATTTTTTTAATAGACAGTAATTATTGGTCTAAATATTTTTTTCAGATATTAATTTGAATTTTAAAAATTGGCAATTTTTCATCAGTAAACAAATTACGTATGATATTTTTTACAATATTGAATTTTATCGAAAATTACCGTCTCAATTTATTTTTTTCAGTAATAATTTATTTAATATCCTTAATTATTTCTCGTTTAAAATATATTGAACTTAAAAATGATTGTAAAAAAATACAATCAGAAGATTGTATGTTATTCCTGGTACTAAAGATTTAATTAAAAATTGAATGCTAGCGAACCAGTTTTTATTACAATTTCCTGTATTTTTTCAATAGATGGACATTTATATATACAAGATAATCCAATACAATTTTATAAATAAAATATAAACGTAAGTACAGTAAAATTTACATTTATAAATTTTTGTATAAAAATGAAAAGCTTTTTTTTGTAAATAAAATAGAATTGTATTTAAAAGCTATGCTATATTTTCTATTATATTTCATAAATATAACAGAATTTAAAATATTCTACAATATTATTATGTGAATATAATAGTTCTACTCTGAGTGAATATGAATTGTTCTGAACAAGTAATCGATTTTAATTTTTAACTAATTTATATTTTTTATTTCCACAAATAGTTTTACCAGTTCTAATTTCATTTATTTACATTAGAATGATTTTATTTATAATTGAGGTTTCAAAATATGGGAAGTATTTTTACTGTACTTTGTACAAAACATGTTATTTATGAAACAAAGAGTTTTGTTTCTAAATCAAAGGAACTACGTTTATGATCCTTAATTAGTACCTAAATTGACCTTAGAATTCGATATAACATGCTGAATGTAATTATTGTTAGGCAAGCTTTGCGTGTGAATTATTCTACTATTATATAAATATATATATATATATATATATATATATATATACGCAAAAATATACATGTGTTTAAAATACGAAGTTGGAAAATAAAAGCACTACGAGAGATATTATTCTTAAAATCTCTTTATGTATTCAGTATTTCTTGTTAAAAATGATTATGTAAATTAATTACGTCTGGTCGTTGTAAATATTATGCTTTGCATATTATGATTGGGTCAATTACCCACTTAAAATAATTAATTGAATATCAAATAAAACGAATTGTTGTTTGTTTCGAGTCGATGTTTTTATTTTAATAATAACAAAGAATTCATTATCATTTTTTATGAATATTTAAAGAATGTATTTGAAAGTATAACAGCTTAATGTAAGCGTTTGTTTGTATATTTTTCATGTTGGATTTAAATAATTGAATTTTGTACAGTATATTTTTTTACAATTATTGTATTATATTCATTATGTAATTAAGTGAATATTGAAGGTTAATAGATGGTTATTATTTATAAGTGATATTTTCAATATATATATAAATAAATTTGAAAAATAATAGTTTAATACTAAATTATAAGTATTTTTTTAAAAATATACAATGAAAATTAATATATGTGTTTTTATAGAAATAATTCATTCTTAAAAATATAAATAATTCAAATTTAACATTTATATGTGATAAAGAAAAAAATGTTTATTTATATTAATTAATTCTTTTCATTAAATAATAAAACTATTAATTTCATTTCAATTTTTTCCTAATTTATTTATTGAAAATAAAAATGATAGGAAAAATATATAAACATCTTAACAAATATGTAGAGTTAAAACCAAAGTGATTTTAAATTTGTTTATATTTATGATTTATTTTAAGTATATAAAATATTTTTTTAATAGTTTATTAATATGATAAAAATAATATATATATATATATAATCAGATTTTCTATCCAATGTTGGATGAAAATCCCTTCTCAAATTTTCCACTTTAACTGTTCTATTACTTTTCTTGTCCAGTCTATTCCGATGATTTTTCTTATATCATGTATATATATATATATATATATATAAAATATATACACAATAATATATAAAGAAATTTTAAGTTTTGTATTTGATTACGTTTATTCTTATTAATTTATTATAAAAGATTAAATGAATATTATTAAATAATAAAGTAGGTACTTTTAATAAATAAATATTTCTTTTATGTATAAATAAAGAATATTTTTTAATATAAATGTATATTAAAAATGAATTAAAATATTGTTGATATACTAAAAATCAGAAGTTAATAATGAAAATGTCGAAATATAAATAAAAATAAAATTTATTGAAAACTTTGTGAGAAAATATTCAAATATGAGATTTTTTATTTGCTTTGAAAACGTGTTAAAGAAATGTTACCTACAATGAATAAATAAATTGATAAAAAGATTATAAAAAACAATTTATAGGCAAAGCGTTTTAAAATATAGAACGAATAAGAAGAAAATCATAAATAAAATAAAATATAAGTCAGTTGCAGATCCATAAATTATCCTCTGTGCGTTTTATTTTTCCGAATGTATATATTCAATTCTAATAAAAGAATAGTTCGTATAATGAACTTGTATGGCACTGAAATGACATGTTAATAAATTTCACAAATTTAAAAAAATCATCAATGTATATAAAAAGTAGTCGGTGGTTTGAGTGAAACTCAATTTGAATTTTCCTTTGTAAATTCGAACTTTTTTTTTAAAAAAAACGTATTTCTGATATATGTATTTGAAAACATTTTATTTTTACGATTTCGCTCTATTTCGCTTATAAGAAAAACACACCACGTGCCTACTGCCTGCTCTAAAGCAATATGCAAAGAAAAATATTGAAAATAATGAGTACTTCAAAGCAACCAGCCA
Source organism: Neoneuromus ignobilis (assembly GCA_029203775.1). Classification (NCBI taxonomy): domain Eukaryota; kingdom Metazoa; phylum Arthropoda; class Insecta; order Megaloptera; family Corydalidae; genus Neoneuromus; species Neoneuromus ignobilis. Next base: position 7,558,744 of record CP092090.1, on the reverse strand, counting down.
ATATATCAGCAAACAAATGGCTTATACAAAAAGACAACAACATAACAAAACACACACACGAATTTATACATTGCACATATATACACATAAAAATATACATACATACATACATACATATATATATATATATATATATATATATATATATATATATATATATATATATATGTATCAACTACAGAGCTCCGATGTTTACACTGGCGGAAGAAGCACACTAACAGAGACACAAATTTCAGTAAAGTTTGCATAGCTTGTGACGTTTATTTTCTGTCATCACTTAAGTATAATATTCTCATTCCTTATTGAGGAAAAAACATACGCGTTTCATTTTTATTATAATGGGAAAAAAAGATAAGTACGATATCAGCAACAAATTGCATCAACAACATCGAACATTTAATATTTGATACAAATCGGTCAACATACCTCAGTCGACACGGTGTTTACAGTGCTCTGAATGAAAATCTGAAACAAAGTAGTTTTATTCGATGATACTTAGATATTATATTCACATTTTCTATAACATTTACACGATCAACAAGACAAAGTGATAACAGAATAAAATATAAAACGTCGAACTTATTTTCACACATCCTGTTTTTACCTTCGTTGACTCCAGTTTATCTTTTATGAGAAATATTTTCCTTCGTAACTTTTTCAAATAAATAATATTATATATAATTTGTTAATTATATTAAAAATATCACATGATAGAATTTTGTAAAATAAATTAACATATTTTTAATTACTTAATGTTCAAAATAACATAACTATTAAACATGATCAAAAAAATCTTATATAAATATTACTGAATATATTTGAAATTCAATTTTTGTACAAGTCAATAATCGAACTAAAAAACATGTCGGTTTTAAATCATTCAGAGCATGAAGCAATATAATAATAATGAGCAAATATTTCGTTTATTGTCTGTCTGGGTTACCAAAAAAAAATGTTGTAAAATTATAAATAAATTACATACACAGATGATAAATATATTTTGTCATAGTTAATACAGTTATTTTGATTTATTTTTAAATGAAAAAAAGTGATTTTGTATTAAATAAGAGTTTCATTTATTTTATAAAATTCGAATAATTAACACTCACTGTATTATTAAACTATTTTTGTGTTTGAATAGTTTTTATTGACAGATTAAAATTTTATTTATAGTTTCAAGAATATACTTATAGTTTTTATATTCAAATTTGAAAAATTGGCATATATGTTAATAATTTTTTTTAACTATATTTTTGAACAACTGATCATAATATCTCGAAATATGCCTATTGAACTATATTTTTTATAGATATTCAATAAATGTTTCTCTGTCATCGATAGTAAAATTAAGTATAAATAATACATATTTTTCTTGATTCACTAAAAATTAAAAAAATATAGTATAAAGCTGATATAAAGTGCTGTTATTTTATTAATTTTCATATTTAATTATTAAATCTGATACCAACAATAACCACATTTATATATATTAAAAAAAATCATTATACTCTATTTGAACGCCTATGAAGAGTAGATGGATACTGAGATTAAATCAAAATTGACTTTTGCCTCAAAAGATGTTTATTATAGAATAGAATGTTTTTTATAAATTTATTGGAAAAAAGTTCTAGAAATATTTTTATTTCGTGATTTCAAATAAGTAGAATGGCTGGATTCCATAGAATCGACACATTATATAGAAATGTTTATATGTTTTTTTGTAAGGTACAAAATTCTTTATTTTGAAAAAAATAATATAACATCTTAAAAGATAAACATAAATTCATAAACATTCATATTTATAAAAATGAAATAATATAAACAAATTTCAACCTTTTCCAGAATTTAATTTAAAAGCGAGTTAAATAAATTTTTATATTTCGAACAATTAAACAGACAAATCTTATTTTTAAAATATTATTTTTTAAATAAATAATAATTTCAATATACAAATAAGAATCGAGATTAGAATGTTGAATCATCTCAGTTATCTTTTTGATTTTTTAGGATATACACGAGTATAAAATAGATTTATTAAAAAATATAAATAAAATATTTGATCACATTTTTTTTATCTATGAATGATAGGTCAGTACATTAGGAAGAATTTCGTCAGTGCTTCAATGATTCGTGTCTAGAAAAAAAACTAGAACAAATGAATTTGTATGTAAATGTTACACAGTCCGTGTCAAATCGCAGCTGCTGATTTAATCTTGAAAATACATACTAACGTCGACTTGTAAGTACTATCCAACACTAAAGTTCAAATATAAATTAATTCAAAACGAGATCGACTCGAAGGATAAGTACATATACATACTTTACCATGTATACACACGTATCATATTATATATATATATATATATATATATATATATATATATATATATATATATATATATATAAATACTCGTGTATGTTTAGATATTATGCCAACGTTCAAATACAGACAATAAAAAAATGCAGCACCTTTCTACTTATAATACAATTATACTGAAATTCCTAATTACAGTGGTACTGAGTGTGTACCTGCTGAGATAAGTATCTCCATCTTAAATTAGATCCAAGTAAAACAGTTCGCTTATACTGAAATTACTATTATGGCACGAATGTATGTGCTTTATAAAAGAACAACAGTGTCGTAGTTGAATTGATTTGATTAGTTTAAGAGATAATAATAGTGTTCTTGTAAGGAAATTTTATTTGGATGTTAGATTTTTTGAATTGAAATGTATCGATTATATACGTTGATGAATATATAGTTGTTATATAAGATTTTATAAAATAAACGAACAGTGAGTGAAAATTGTAGGATGGAAATTTTGAGATGTAGACAAAAAAATAAATAAAATGTTTATAAATATTATAAATGATTGATTAATATAAAGTTATTTTTACTAGACAACTCAAATAATTAAAATATATACTTAATTTTATTTAGTTAACTGAAAAAATAGAACGGAAGTTAAAATTAAAATCTATTTTTTATTCACAAGAATTATTTTATATTATATTAAGGAAATAATGAATTTTCTAAGTATTTTCATATTATTTTGTAATATGAATTCAATTTAAAATTTGATAATTTTGATCTTTTAAGATTCTCATCCTTAGATTATTAACGAAATAAGCTGAAAGAAATAACAATAAAGTTTTATAATTATAAAGACGGATCAACAATAAACAAAACAAAAAACCCAACTTAACTAATTTAAAAAGCAACAAATTCGCAATAAAGACGAAATTTTAATTAAAATATACAACAAACATAGGTTAAAATATTCAAGCATAATTATAATAATTTTTTTAATTAATTGTGTTTTAAAAAATAAATTAAAATTTTTATATATTCCAAAATTATATGTGTTTTAAAAATCATGTTCTTTCAAATTTTTTTATTAATCAAAAAGATGTAAAATCGAATTTAAAACAGACAAACAAGATTATTAAATTACTTTTTTGAAAATCTGTCTTTCGTAATTCTCATTATTCTAATATATATATATATATATATATATATATATATATATATATATATATATATATATATATATATATATGACTTTTTTTCCATTTTCAAATTATGAATTATGACGAGTTTTATAAAAGTACAATCTTAAGATAAAAAAATATTTTTAATTATTTTTAAAAAAATATTGTTTAGAATATTCTTTTACTATATATAATATTTAATTTTAATTATTTTTCAAGATACAACTATTTAAAATAGAATTCATATTCTAAATACCATAAAATATTTCAAAATGTCTTATAATTGATTATATAGTAAAAAATTGTAATTTTTATTTTTTAATTTATTTATAAAAAATTCAAAAAAATATTCAATATAAATGTACAATTTTCTACCTTTTTATATATAAATAAAAAATAATCGAAAAAAATATGTATTTTGAAAAAACCAAATATTAAAAAAAATAAAAAAGATTTTATTTCATATTTTAATAAAATTAACATAAAATATTAAATCAAAATATAATTGTGTACTGAATTATATTTTTAATTATATAGGGTTGCCTAAATTAAATTCAATTACTAAAGGATAGTAAAGAATAATAAATGATAGTAAGTAAGGAAGTAAATATGCGTTTAATCCCTTCAGTGTTATTTTAGTCACCCTATATATAAAAGCAAAATCTCGTTTAAGAAATTAATATTTTAAAGAAATTAATAAATTTAATTATTAATTTTTCAATAGCAATTGTATAAATATTTTTTAAGTAATTTCTGTTTTTTTAGATACGTTAAAATGAATGAAAAATAAATTAAGAAATTGTATATATTTTTTTAAAAAAAAGTATTAGAGTTTATAATATGAATGTATATTATCAGTAACTAGTAACAAATTAATATTAAGGTTCATACTGTGTAAATAATACAAGAAACATAATATTTAAAGTAATTTAAAAAATGATAAAGAATCGTTTCAAAATATTCCCTATTTTAAAAAGTAATTATCATTACATGCTGAAACTTACTCAACTATCTAACGACTAGACTAGACAAGTGTCGCCCATGTTAGTTAAATAGTTATTTTTATGTGAAAACTTTTACAGCGATTGGTCATAACAATAACAATGAACCCAATTTCTTTTTCATATTTTATCATTTTCATCTACTATTCAATTATTTTTCTACTATAATTTCCGTTCTTTTCTATTATTTAACAATACTTTGAAAATGTTCTTAAACGTTATTCAAATATCGAAACTTTGATAAAGAATAGGCAAGTAAAATATACTATTGGCGTACTTTGATGACTAGTATTCGTTTATTTGATTTTATAATTACAATAAATAGTATTCAGAAAGAAAACTTCGATAGAAGTTTCTGTATAACATATTTTATCGTTTTACTGAGATTAACTTGAATTGTTCTCATGATAAACTTGTTTCCGCAAAAACTTCGCTATTAACAGTCAAGTACACAAAATCAAAAATAGTTTTCATTAAAATTAATTAAATATATATATATATATATATATGTATGTGTGTGTGTGTATTTAAAACTGTATTCGAATAAACTTTTCAGCAATACGAAAGCTGAATAAATAGATACTAATTATTTATATTTAGTTATTCAAGTATAAATAAAAAGTTATTATTATTCGTCTTAAATTTCAAGTTCGCAAAATTTTAGGAAATAAAAACATTCTTTTCAAAAGTTTAAAACTATTAAAATGAATTAGTGAATAATGAGTTTATAAAATGTATAGAATATAAATTCATTAAAGTAATGAATATACGAGTATATATATATATATATATATATATATATATATATATATATATATATATATATATATATATATAAATTTATTTATATGTGTATGTGTGTGTGTGTATAAATAAAAATGGAACTGATTAATTAAAATAATTTTATTATAAGAAAAATTCAAATTAGCTGTGATTTTCTATCACTCCAATTTATTTAACATTCTTATTGAGAATAATTTTTTTTCTGAGCAATATTCAATTTAATATTTTGAAAATACATTTGATTTGGATTTTTATTTTTGAGAATCAATAAGAGTCATAAATATATTATCTTTAATTAGTAGTATTAAAAATAGAATTAAACATTATTTGTTCTGCCATTCAGATATGTTTAATTATTTAAATAACTGTTGAAATAAATAAATAAAAGCATAGAATTATTAATTAAAATCTTTTTTAATAAATTTTGTATAAAAATAATAATAAAAAATATAATTAAAAAAATATATATTTATTAATGTTAAAGTAAATATTTTATACCATTATTTTTTAAGACAAAATAATAAAAATAAAATTATTGAATGCTAAAATATTTCAGTTTGGTAATTAATTACATTTATTTATTAATATATTTATTTAATTGAAAAAAATATTTGATTGGAAAATTTGGAAAAATATATTTATTTTCATATTTTTCTGTTATTTTAATACTGTAAAATATAAACATACATTTAACAAATATTGTGAATGAATATATTTTTTTTAAATAATAAAATTTTATGTTACAAATTTTTCTTCTCTGTTAATAAAATATAAACAAATTGTTAATTTGATTTAAAATTTGGAAAAATAATATATTTTTTTCACGAATTTACATTTTAATAAACTACAAATATATTTGTAACTGAATTCAAAAATATATTGTAATAATTATTGAAAAAAATTGTAAATACGTTTTTAGCTTTCATTCATCTTAAAAGATATAAAAATATTTTTTGAATAAGTAAATAATCTGAAAAAATAATATGACTATTTTTCATATTTTTTCTTTTAACGAATATTTATATTTTGAAATATGAAATGCAAAAAACAAAGTTATATTTCATAAAATAATAAAATTAATTGGAAACGTTAAAAAACTGTAAATATTTTTTTAATAATTCTTCTTTCATTTTTAAAAATATAATTTTATTTTTTGTTTATGTAAAAAAGAGAAAATAATATACTTTTTTTATATTTTTATTTTATTTTCTGATACATAAAATGTAAAAAAAATATTGTTTTTCATAAAATAATAAATATTTCATAGTATCATAACAATTTAATTTAAATTTTTGAATTCATATGTTCATTTTTGGTTTATATAAAAATCGATAATTGCATTTTATATATATATATATATATATATATATAAATTAATAAAAAAATATAAGGTCATCCAAATGTGACGCATAAATTTGTGTTTTATTAAAATGAAACTATACACACGTTTCCTTTTTTTTAATAAATCTCAAATCTAGGCCATATATAATATAAACATCTATATATTTTAATTTTTTTTAAAATAGTATTTTTTCAAATAAAAATTTAATTTAAAAAATAAATAACTGTATTAAAATGAATACCTATTAACTTGATTTATATTTAAAAAAATGGATAATAATAAATATAATAATTCAAAATTTGGTAATAATTTCAATATCTATATTTATTTATGTTTGAGATTTGACATTGATAGTATTTCAAACTCGCAATATATGAAATACTACAGACATTAAAATTGATTAGCTGCGTATAAAACTTTCTTTGGAGTATAACACAAACTTTTTGAATTGTAAAACAAACATAAACAAAATAATGATAAGCCACATATCAACTAAGAACTTCAAATATCAACCAGAACTCAGGATAGAGTTTAACTTTAACCAAAGTCGTGTGGTTTTATTCGCGGTTTTTTGCACGTGACAATTTCATGTATGCTACATTCACTCTGCTGTTAATTTAAACTAGATTACGTGACGTTCTTGTATAAATTCTCGTTATGGAAGTACGTTCAGCTAACTGAAGATCATTTCTTGTACTTGATCTATTTTTATATATATATATACTACTTTAATACAAGTTTTTAACTTGATTTCGAATTTATTTAAATTATAATAGTGTCATGAATTATATACAATAAAATATATAAAATAAAATAAACGAATCAAACACGAAATTTTGAAAATATTTCGAAGAATATTATTGGAAATGAAACCGTATAAACATGTTTATTGTAAAAGTCGACTTAGAAAATTGCAGATATTTTACATCACTTTTGTGTCATTTTATTTACGTGATTTGTTTTATTCATAAAACGAGCAAATGTACTCGTAGATGCTTTTAACTTTATAGCTTTTTCGTATATATTTTTAAGTAACTGATTTACTATTACATTAGTAGTTTTTAATAGGGTTATTTTTCGAGTAACTTTTAAAGTTATTTAAATTTTTATTATTTATAATACATTCTTATTGTATGTATTTTCGCACAAGTGCAAACATTTAAAATGTTAAGAAATAAAAATAGATTTTATTTATATCAACTGCTCGTATATATTGTTATTTTTGAATTGGAATCTTTTAAATACTTTAGAGTTGATGCCAACATATATCATGCAAAGTTATAAAGTGTAAATACACATACATGTTTAGAAAGTTGAAATTTACAACTTTAAAAACATTTTTAAGCTATATTATATACATACACAAATATATATTTATATACTAGGATATAAATTTATTTAAGAAGTAAATAAATTTATATCTTTAATGAATAATACTTTCTTTAATTATATTATCAAATTACATTTCTATTATAGTTTTTATAATATAAAATGTTGAACTACTTTATGTAAATTTTCCACCTTTTTATGATAACTTATGTACAATAAATAATGTACAAGAAAACATTTATTCAGAGAATTCAAGAAAATACTGAACTACGAACGATTTTCAACGCTCATCTATTTAAATCTCGATTTAAATCTTTTTTTTTTAATTCTCAAGCAACTTAAATGAAATCGTTATCACTTCATTCATATTCATACTAATATCATCAAATATATTGAGATGTAAATAAAAAGTTACATTGGTATAAGTAATTTATTTTATTTTTAAAAGAAAAAATTCAGAGTAAAAATTGTGTTCTTTGATTTAATACTAAATAGTAACAAAGTATTTCGTTTTGGGAAAAATCTGGGAATATTATTAAAGGAAATTTATATCAAATGATATGAAAAAAAGGAAAAAAGAGGTTGAAAACAGTGTCAAGTAGAATCATTAAAGTTTAAAAATTTATATATATATATATATATATATATATATATATATATATATATATCATTACTATCCATTGCTGGATGAAAATAATTGCATCTATTGAAAAAAATTGTAGAAAAAAAATTGTTTTTACAAAAAATCATTTTTTTTATAAAATTTAGTTGTCAATTTTTGAATCAAACTTTCAAAAGTACTCAAGTTCATTACATAAATCGATATAAGTTGATTGCATTAAATAATTTATGAAAAGATTTTCATTCGAAGTTAAAAATTTGAATTTTTTAAAATTGTCTACTTCCATTGATCCAATACTCTTTATTTAATTTTTAGATAAATAATATAAAAAAATATTTTCCATTTTCAAATATTTTATAATAGAAAAAGATTCAAGGAAAATATTTAGAGTGATTTAATTATTTGTTTAACATCTTAATATGTATTATACTTTTGTCTGTTTTTTTTAAGGTATTTAGTTTCCAAATAATTATTATTAGTTTATGTATGTATGTATATATATATATATATATATATATATATATGTGTGTGTGTATATATATGTATATATATATATATGTTTGTATAACCTATATTATTAAATACTGATATAAATTCTAAAAATTTTTAACATTGATTTTTTCTAATTAATATTTGAAGATGGAGCAAACTAAAATTTTCAATACGGTTACTTGAGCTTGAAATATGCTGCATTCTTTCACTGCAGCAGAATTCACGATTTAATACTTGTATTAAATATTAAACTTTCACCAAGTAGCTCGAGAAAACATTTCATTTGTATTTTATAACAATGATATATTTTATACGAGTAGACAAAACGAAGTATGGAGAGTAAAGTTTCTTCTATTTTGAATATAAATGAAGTAATATTTGATTTAAAGGATTTTTCTAAAGATTTTTATTTTTTTGACGGTATACAAATAAAAATCTATTTTTCAAATAAATATTTATTATTCACTAAAATTTAATATATATATATATATATATATATATATATATATATATATATATATATATATATATATATATAGTTATATATCATTTTAAATGTATGATAATATTCATAGTTCGAAAGCAGGCTTGTGAGATATGTCATCTTTCATTAACACTCTAAGCATCATTCACATGTGTTTGACATTAATAAGACGACACTAACGACGTCACCTACATTCTAATAGAATCAGAAGTGTAGTTCATAGAAGCGTTATGTTAAGTCTATTGTAGTTCTGACAAGTAATTTTTTTTCAAATACACAGAGACAGAAAAGTATTGCTTTAAATACGTCGAATTCTTTACATCGCTCGCGTTCGAGATCGTTCAAAAATAATCTAAATAAAAAAAGTAGAAATAAATAAGCAAATGTCTATCAAATAAACAAAATCAAATAGTGAAAAAGGTTTATTCGAGAAGGATATCAGTTATTTATTTAATGAAAAAATAAGCTAACACTAATTCATTTTGAAATAGTAAAACGTGGCCGACGGCAACTGACATTTACTCGACTGCATGACGAAAAAAATATATATAAACAGCATCGAACAAAAAGTTATCGATCTATCATTAAAGAGAATCGCAACGCCTCTGCTCAGTTCACTTCGTTACAATAACTATGATGGCGCACACGAAGTGTGTATTTTAAAACACGTTTAGTGACCGCGTAATAAAAGCAACCTGTAATTACGTTCGAAACCAACCACTGCCGATTCGTACCATGTTTTAGCTATTGGCTTTTCAAACATATAGATTCTACAAGTTGTGTGTCGGTGCAATCGGTTTACGGTTGAAATTATTTCCTAAACAGACTGGTACCTGTGAGGCGGTTTTCGTACGTGTTTCACTATTTAAACACATAAATAATTTCAAGCGAAATTTAATATTTTCCTTTGATACACTTACGATTAAACGAGGAATAAATTTTATCAACTATTCATAGTATTTTTCGAACTAAAACACTTCTGTACAGAATTAAAATAAATAGTGAATATAAAATTTTTATTTATTCTTGAAAAAAACTGAACTAAGGATAAATTTCATTTTTATTCGTTTATATATATTTTAAAAATTCCATTAAAATAAATTTTTCATCATATATTTTTATATTTTTTGACTTGAGGAAAATCAAAGTAAAAGTAAGAATTTGATTTAGTTTCAAATTTTGCAATAATAAAAAGTGAAAATGAAGAATGGATATAGTCGAACAATGATATTCTTTGAGCAATAAATTATTTTACAGAATATAGCCAAAATTGCTACATAATAAAGTGGAATGTAATAAGGAGTATTTAAATTTTAAAAATTGCTTTCTAGTAAATAAATTCATCCAGTGAGCGATAATGAAAATTTTTAATTAATTCCAGTCAAATAGTAATCTTTCTAGTCATTATATATATATATATATATATATATATATATATATATATATATATATATATATATATATATATATAGAGAGAGAGAGAGAGAGAGAGAAAGAGAGGATGTCTCATCAGGAGCACACACTAATTATCGTTCAAGAAAAACATTATTGCTCACTCAAAAAATATGTTTTATTCAAAAATTAAGTTTTGCACTCCTGATGGGTCACTCTATATATATTTAATATTCCGCAATTAAAACTATTCTAAAATATGTAAAAATAAAACAGTTTATAACTTAAAATATTTTTTGGAAATTAAATAATTTATTTTTAATCTTTAAAACTATATTATTTTATTATATTTTTTAAAATGAAATGATTATTAATTTAATATTAAATACATTTGCAATAGACGATATTATTTTATTTTTTAAAAAAAACTTGACATTTTTAATATTTTTATTTTTACAAAATATTGATAACAAATGTTAAAAATTTTCAAATATCTGTCTAAAATATTCTTCCAAATCTTACTGAAAATGTTTATATTTTTTTAAAAAAGACTATTCTCATATTTAGTATATCTATATAATTTTTATATAGTAAAATATCAATTTCATTCTAACTTTATCTCTTCTTATAAAATATTTATATTATATATATTTTTTCAGTATATTTATATGATTCATATTTTCAAATGTTTCCTGCTAACATCGTCCACAAGTCCATTTTAAAATCTGTAATATACATTCAATATTTTCAAGTGCAGACATGTTATATTTTATATGAAATATGTCATATGCATATCAATACAGCGTATTTCAATATCTTCTCAACTTGTATTGTATCAATATTGAAAATGTCCGAATATATGATGTCTGATTTGTCTGTCGATTATATATGTGAATAGATCATTTTGAAAATTTGTATTTATTAAATGGAAATTTTGAATAAATTGACAGGTAGAAAAATTTATTATTTTTTTTTTTGAGAGAAAAAAACCTGTAGAATATTATATATATATATAAATTGTATTTTTTTCATTAAATAATTAGTTCATGTAAGCATAACACAGCCTATGAACATATTTTTTTCAATGATCTCGTTAACGTTTCGTGAGAAAACATTTATATCGCAATTAACAATAAACAAGGAAACAGTTTAATCCGACAATGTAGTCCCTTTTATACATACATATATTCAATTTACGAAAAAAAAACATATTCAAAACTCGTTTAATTGTTCTGTTTTCAGAACATCGTGAACTTTTTCAACATGTTGAACGTAATGGTTCAGTCACGAAATGTCAAAAGATGAAATAGAAATTTGTCTGCGAACGATGAATAAAATACACATACACATTTTTTTAGTAAATGGGATCAACAGGTCTGGCTCTGTTTTTTTCTGTCATTATTTCTGAATGGAAAATGAGTTACGAAAATATATATACATGTATATATGTATATGTAAATAATATAAACTTGTTATAGATAATAATTATTTTAAATGAAGAACAAATTGAAAAGATAATCAAAATTTTACTCTGAGCAATGTATTAAGAAGTTTTTGTCATTCGCTTAACTAATTAGTTAAAATATATAAAAAATGATAACTAAAATATTTCATTATTTCCATTTTATTAATTTTCAATCTAATTTTCTTTTATATTAATTACTTAAAATGAACTAATTTTATATAAATATATTATTATTATCATCAAAATCAGTTTCTTTCTATCTATGTCTGGATGAAGGTTTCTTTCAAAATTTGCCTTTCTCTCTTAATTCATTCCAATGAATTTTCTAATATATCTATCCTATTTATTCATATGTCTCTTTCCTGGTATTTTTATATGTTTATGTCCCTAATTAATAATTTGTCTTGTCCATCTGTGGTTTCCTCTTTTTGCTATAAGATCAATTCACTTCCATTTCAAACTTTTCATTTTTCCTCGTAACTTTTTTTTTGATCTACTTGGTTCTTTTTCTAATTCCACCTGTTATTCCTAACAATTATCTTTCCATGTTTTTTATGTTATTATTCTGCTACTTAAGACTCACGTATCATTGACAAGAGTGAGAATAAGTAGGATGTGTTAATCAAAAATTTATAAATATATATTTATTAATAGAAATTACATGTAATAATTTATATGTACGAGTAATACAAATTCTGGTTCATGTTTTAGGAAATATGGCCCATAAATTATTCAAATGTTATTAATAAGCTTGGATAAAGAACTACAAAAATTATATTCATATTTCATCCAGTATTTTCAATAAATGTTAATCTCATGTAAGATATTATTTCGTTGATTATACAATGTATTATATATAAATAATTTTAGTATAATTAAATAAACATAAATAAGCAAAGAAAAAATGGCAAAAAAACATAAATTTATACGCTTGAACATATTTTTTTTGTTTCTCCCACACGTATATATATATATATATATATATATATATATATATATATATATATATATAAATAGGCGTGTGTGAGTGAAAAAAAAAGTAAATATTCATGAAATAATCGTTCACAATTACTATAATTAGGTATAAAACTCTATACACTTATCAAACGTTTGAATCTAGTATGTAAATGATTCTGTTTGTACTTGAATTTCTGTTTATTACCAGTTAACATCTATTCCATTTTCCGAATTCGCATTATTTAACATATTTGATGTAAATTTGTGGCCATGTTTATTTTTTCCATATAATTTTTTAATAGTGGGTTTTATTTACGGAGATCAATTATAAACAAATTCTTTAAAAATCAAGATTTCAGATCTTAAACATACAAGGACGACTGTATGTTTAATTTTTTTACATAATTATTAATAAATAATGTTAATAACGTTATTATAAACATACAAACACACACACACACACATATATATATATATATATATATATATATATATATATAAATGTATAATTCATGTAATAAAGATGATAATAATACGGCTTATCATATTTAGATTGCAAGTCCAGTTGTAAAGGTTCTCGTCAAATTTAATCTATCCACATTTAATTCTATTTATAGAAGTATTAACCAGTCAGAGAGAGCTCTAAAGCAGACAATCGAAAGCTTAGTGCTTTGTAAACCATTGAACGTTTACCTATAGATTTGTTTCAATTATCTTCAGTTTTAAATTTATGACGATCTGAATTAATTAATTAATTTAAACGTATTTTATTTGATATACGTCATTATGTAGAACTTTTATTTAATATTATATATATATATATATATATATATATATATATATATATATATATATATATATACATATATATATATATATATATGCATAATCCTTTTTTGAATTCTTATAAAAGCTACATTACATAAAAAAGTGCGAGTAAAATAGTATTTTAAATGATGACATTTTAAATACTATGTAATTAATAATTCTTTTTGAAACGTGTAATTATTTTTCATTTTATATTAGGATTTTTTTTGAATTAATGTAAAATTGAGTAGTTATACGAAAAAATATATTGAATTTATAGAGAATACATAAATAATTCAATTACTTATTATTGAAAAAATATTGGGGGAAATCTGTATTATTTCATTTCATTATATAGGGTCATCTAAATGTGATGCCTAGATTTGTGTTTAATTAAAAATGTGTACAGAGTGGTATATAGAAAAACTTGTGTATAGTATATTTTTTTCTATTTAATAAAATCCAAATTTAGGCGTCACATTTTATAATCCTATAGTTATTTTTACAGAATTCATTTAAAAATTAAAATTATTTTTGTGTTAAATAAGGAAAACTATTTAGAATTTTATTGTAAATTATCTATCAGTTGCATTTAAGATAATTTATATTAATTTAATATATTTTCATAAAAATATACATAATTATTTTTATATTTTTTATATATAATATTTTTTACAATTATCCATATTGCTATTTATATTTATTTTTTAAATATGATAAATTTTCTAAACGATTATATATATATATATATATATATATACAGTATGTTAGTATGTGTAAATATTTAACGTTCATGGAAAATTCTTTCAACAACTCAAAAAGTCAATTACAAAATAAATAATTACACGAAATGTAAAGAAATTCTTGAAATGATTATACTTACGCAATATTTCTAGTTACTTAGGCGTGATTTTTTTACATTTTTCAAATAACGTTCTTTGGATTCTTCAGTCTGTTGAATGAATGCATTAGACATTTTAAAATACACTAATGATGTTATTAATGAGACACGCTCTGTGCATTTAGTTCTATGAAATTACATGTTTTTGATAAAAATATATTTCAAAGTTATACATACATTTTATATATACAAAATGAATAATATATAAATAATTAAAAAATAAATAAACAAACGTGAGACAGACAAGGATCGTTAAAATTTATCACAACAATATTTTGTCAATTAAATTAATTTGGTCGATTGAAATGAAATAATAACTTAATTGTTTAACAGTAATTACTTACTTTAAAAAACAATTAATAATAGTCATTAATTAAAACGTTAATTAAAGACATAAAATATGACAGAATATAGAATTGACTCCAAGAATTTCTTACTTCCGGTAATTATTTTTTAATTGTACTGTATTTATTAAATATATGAACATTTAGTGTATATTAGAAAATGACGAAGTCATAGCTGGAGGGAAAACAAAATAATGAAATCAGTAAGTGAGTCGATCGATTTATATTAAAGATAATTATTTTTCCATTTATTATATTATGATATTTGTTCGTAGAATTTAAATCTACAGTAGAATTTCTACAAAAAATGATTTATTAAATTAAAAATATATTTTTAGAGGACATGTAAAAAATAATTTATGCTAAAATTATTTAAATAAAAATAATGAAATTATATAAAATGAATGCATTTTTAAAAATTCTCGTTTGTAATTTATGAACGAAATTTAAATATTTTAGTACAAGATAAACATCACTGTTTTATTAATTTTTTATTATGTTAATTCTACAAATTAAATGTTTGCCGCACTCGGTTTTATTAAAGAAATATTTACAAAATATTATAAGAAAACATTTGTTGATGGGGTATTTTTAAATTATATTCGTTGAAGAATTAAATTTAAAAAATATTTGATTATTATTTTACAATTATCATATACAAGTTAATATTAATTGGAAAAATAAATAACAAATTAAAATTTGCTAGACAATTTTCGTTCATTTACTATAATTACTCTTTGTTTTATTATTTTAATTTTGAGATTATAATAATAATTTTTTTACTGTATATCAAAATAGAAAAATTTGTAAAAAAAATTTGTAAAAAATAAATGAATGAATAACTGTAATAATTAATTAATATTTTTAAGGTTTCTCTTATGATCGATTTTATTATTAAAAAACTAGACTGAAACCTCAAAAATAAGTTGATTTTGTAATCTTTTTTATTATTTTTTATGTATTTTTTTAATTCTAATTAAAATAAAAAAATACATATATAGTAGAAAAATATAAAAGATATTTGAGAATAATAAAGAGTTATTTGAACAATATTTCACTTTCTATGACGTTTAAAACTTTTTGTACGTTATAACGTACATTTTTTTTTAAAAAAAAAGTAGTACACAAATATTGATACAAAAAAACCAAATGTGTAAAATATACGGAATGTGTACGAGACTATGTAAGTCTACTACAATAGAATCAGATCAAACAAAATGTCACGTCGCTATCTCATTCAACCGCTATATGTAACGCTAGACTCAAAATCTTCGCGCAAACAAAACGACCACACAAAGTTTCGATTAAATTTCAGTCGCAACAGTACAAAACACAAAGTAAGCTAAGTTAACCTCAGAGCGCCCTCAATGTCCACAACAATAGCTGCATCGTCGTAATACGCTGCGCTTTGCAGGATTTAAGGCTGTAATATAATGCAGACAAAGGTAACATAAGCGTTGTCTGTATCATCATCGTATCAAATAAAATGGTGGCCTTTTCGGAATGAGTGAACGGATATTTGTGATCTCCGAGTGCGTCAATGTCGTGGAAGAAAATTGCTATGCGAATACTTTTTCCTTTCGTGTTAAAAGATATACGAATATTTAAATAAAAGATATGTATAATGAGGCAAATGTCGTGATTTAAACTAAAAAGTTCTATTGTATGTACACTAGGTAATTAAGGTTTAAATCCGAAGGATATATTTTAATACATTTTTAATTAAATATCATACTCAACAATATTTACGTAACAATATATGAAAAGTACACAAATTTATTTCCAATTGGTACTTGGAATAATGTAAATATTTTTTTTAAAAGATACAAAAAAATCTATACAAATAGAACTCTTACAAAAAATGAAAAAAAATAATCGTTGATCTAAACTGTCTAAAAAAATAAATATTTGTTTATTGCAACAAAAAAAAATTATTTATTTTTTTGAACAGATTAGATCGCAAGGATTTTAATTAATTGATTTTTAGAAAGGCAATTTATTTTTTTTTAAAAAATATTGTTACTAAAAATAGAATCACCTGCTTTTATCAATTATCAAATGTAATTACTTATTTTTTTATATTATTTTCAATTAAATTCAATTTATTAAAAAAGATTTTTCATAGTAAATTAAATATTTATAAATTGTTAAAAGTAATTAAATATATTTACGTTTTAGAATTAAGTCACTAATTTAACAAACTTGAATAAATGAATTAAGTACTAGTGTGGCAATGAGTTTAATTATTTCTAATTTTATTTTAAGAAATATTTTTATGTAGGGTTTTCCAATAAGAATGTCAGAACTATGACAATTGGTGACAGGCATGTTTGATTTTTTTAAGCTATTTTGATATTTCAACTCAGTATAGTTTGACAAATTATCATGGAACGTTTAATACTTCAACAATGCTTAGAAATTAAAAAATGTATTATAAAAATCAATATTTGGTTTATAAAACCTATCGTACTCTTCGTGAAACTACGGTCAACACTAAATAAAGAAAATTGCAGAATTTGGAGTAAAAGCAATTTATAGGTCATTGAATAAAAACCCTTGCATCCACAAAAAGTAACTGTCTGGTGTGTATTACATGCTGGTGGTGTCATTGGACTATATTTTTTTCAAAATGAAGCTAGAGATCACTTTACAGTAAATGAAATGCGTTAAAAAACCATGATTAATGATTTCTTTTTCAAAAATGATTGAAAATGGTTAGCACCATATGTGGTTTCAATAGAACGGTGCTACGTGGCCACACATCTACGGAAATAATAGACTTATTGAAGCAAAAGTTCAATGAGTTCATTATTTAACGAAATGGATCCATTAATTGGCCATCAAGATCATGTGATCTAACTACATTGAATTATTTTTTGTAGGGTTGTGTGAAATCATTGGTTTATGTTGATAAACCACAAACAGCAGAACTATTAAAAATAAACATTGAACGTGTAATTCATGAAATTGGATCACAATTATGTGAGTGACTAAAAATTGAACTAAACATGCATTATGTCAAGCGAAGTTGTGGTGGTCATATTAGTGAAATTATGTTCCACCATTAATACCATAGAATATGCTTAAAAATAAAAAATAAATAACTATTTTTATTTTCATTTCAAATTCTGAAGCTCTTATTGGAAAGCCTTATATAAAGTTCAAATAATTACTAATCATTCATGATTATTTAATAGAACAAAAATATAAAAAAATGAGCACTTTTTGAATTCTTCGAGTTGATATCTAAGTGATTTAACAATTTACTCTCTAAATTGTGATTAAAAAAACGAACTATGAGGTTACTTGAAGAACAAAACCCGTTCAAAAAATATCGATTGCAAATCTTCGATCGTATAAAATCAAACTATACATATAACACTACCTTAAACATTGCAATACGACCACAGCCGTGCTGTCTGCATAGGGGTATAGAGAAATAGACGGGATATGCTAGTATACTAAGTAGGCATATTGTCCGACGGTCTTAGCGGACAAAAGAGCACTGCTGCTATACTACAGGACCGCGGGGTCCCGGTGATCTTTTGTACCCGCGTCTGTATCGCACAATGCGTGTGAGATCGTAACAGCCGGAAATGAGATGATGGCAACCAGCCCCTACTGCTACCGTTCACTAGATTCCTTTTTCTCCTTACCGCCCCCTAGTTGCCATCGTCGCTCGCTGATCCATTATATTATCGATGTGTCCTGTTCGCGTGTGCGTGAGAAGCATGCATGTATGTATATGTATATATATATATATATATATATATATATATATATATATATATATATATATATATATATACATATGTGTGCGTATGGGATAGTCTGAAACTCTGATTTGGATATATGCGTGTTGATCCCTTCATATATTTATGGATAGTCGTGGATATTTGACAGTTGTGCGTGGGATATTTTTGATGAGACGCTCGGACGTAAAATAAACTGAGATTACGTTTTGACTATGATTTCTGAATACGTTCAATGACATGAAATATTTCTGAAATGGTTCTATTCTTGACAAATGTTGTTACTTGGTTTCTAATATATGGCCATGGGTGAATATATTTATGTATGTATATATATATATATATATATATATATATATATATATATATATACGTTTGATTCAAAAAGATAAAATATGATATACAAAAAATTTACATAACCATAATTTATTTCTAAATTATGTTCACATGAATAGTTTGTTAATGTTTAATGTTTAGACTGATTTAGAAAAACCTCTTATTATTTTTTTCATCAAGTATTATTAAAATATATTACAATATTATTTTGCATAAAATTTATAAACCTCTTTAAAAAATTGCTGAAAGTTTTTTTATGTAAATAGATTTATAATTTTTAAAATTTCATAATAAAAATTTTCTATGGAAAAAATAATTAAAACTAATATAAATATTGGTATATAAAAATTGATGTTAAAATTTTTAAATGTTTGTTCATTTTATTATTAAAATATAAATCAATATAATATTTGGATGAGTCTAAAGTAAATTTTATAATTCCATCAAAATAAAAATAAATATATTAAAAAAGTAATATAAATTATATAAAAAAGTGGATAAGAAGAATTATTGAATTATTTTATCTGCTGATGTTTGGACGTAGGATTTACTTCTATAAAAATAAATTTTCGACAATACTACTAATAAGAACAATTAATGGGTTATCCTAATGTGAGGCCTAGATTTGTGTTTTATTAAAAAGAAACCTGTGTATAGGGAAACATATGTATAGTTTCTTTTGATTATTTTTAATAAAACATACATCTAGGCGTCGCATTTGGATGACTATTTATAATAAATTTTAAACTGTTTTTCTTCCTGTGAATTTTAAATGCTTTAACATAGTATTTTATAACCATTAAAAAAACAAAATATTGCTTTTGAAAAATATTGTCTAAATAGATCAAAATATGCATCTGATATTTATTCAGTTAAGTCACATATTGTTTGAGTGATTAAAAATACGACAAGAATTCTTGAGTATTCATAATTCACCAAATTCTCGTTCTAGAATGAGATGATAATTAAATAAATATTAAAACAGTACGAGAGTAATCTTTTTTAAAAAATTGAACTTGTATTTAATTTCTCAGAAAACAAATATGGATTTAAAAACGTTGAAATTAGAAAAATAAACTCGAGAAACAAAAATCGTACCGTAGGAAAAATGTAAATGTAAGTAGTTCTATATTCCATTAATTTATTTTATTGTTTTGTCGTTACATATTATCTTTTCGTTTGTAGGAAAAATGTTTATTTACATTCGCGTACTAAGCATAGTGTATCATTTGCTTTCAGTAATCCATTATGAGACCGTAAAGGATATATTTGCGTTCACTATAAAAGCTGTTGTCACGATCCGCCAGAGAGATACGCACAGTCTCTTCGTATTGTTTCTATTTACGATGGACTTTAGCTAATGCTTCCTATTGTGCTTTACCAATCTCACTGTCGGAAACCTTTACTAAGTTGATCCTTTAACCCAACACCCCACTCTCTTGTAAGTTCAATCGGAGTTATTCAACCGAATAATATTGAACCACAAAAGACTTTTATTCATATTTACATAAATTTAAGACGTATATATTCGTACAATGATCAAATCATTAATAATAATTTAAATTAATCATTTATAATTAAATTGGATATATAAAGCATATTTATTTCTTATTAAATTTATTCTAAAGATATACTCAAATATATAATATGGATTTATATAAAAAAATAAATAAAATTTATTAAATTAAACATTTATATATATACGGTCATTCAAATGTGACGCTTAGATTTGGGTTTTATTAAAAATAAATTATACATATGTTTCCCTATATACCACTTTATATACATGTTTTTTTTAATAAAACATAAATCTAGGCATTACATTTGGATGACCATATATAATCAAATAAAATGAAACGATTATAATATAATTTTTGGAATTAAAATCATATTTCCAAAAATAAAAAGTGGCAAATAATTGAAATTTCTTAAAAAAATCAGAATTAAAAATCACTTTAATTTTTTTAATAAAATACAAACAAATCTTATTAGAAATGCTTAAATTATTTTTTCCATTCAAAAATAAAATATTTTATCAATAAAAATAAAGAATGTAAATATATTGGTGTTAAATAGCAATATTTTTCTATATTGGAAGGATTTAAAAAAATGGTGTTAATTTTTTTTATAATCAATGCTAAAATTATATAATTTTAAAATTATTTCAACAAAAATATAGAGTGAAATAAAATTTTACTAAGCCAGAACATTAATTTATTTATTAAAAATATGGTTTTTTGAGAAAAAATACAAATGTTAAATCAATTAGTGTGAAATAACGATAAAATATAACTGATGTTTAAGAAATTAAAAAAATCAAAAATATGTCAATCAATATTTAAAATGTTATTTTATAAAAAAAAGAATTAAATAAATTTTAATTAATGGACAACATTTTCTATTTCTTTTTTAAAAAATAGTTTATAAAAAATCACATTGTTAATCATTTTTCATTAAATTCTAAAAAAAATCTTATATAAAAAATATGTTTTACTGTAAAAAATTAAGAGAATTAGATGAATAAAAATAATATTGTAAAAATGTATTATTTTTTAACAATAATTGTAATTGAAAAAAATTGTATTAAATAAATTTAAAATATATTTATTACTTTAATTGATAATATTTTCCATCTATTTTGAATATTTATTAAAATCAATGACATTCTAATAAAATCTATAATAATTTCATTTTTGCAATGGGTGAATAAATACATTTATTTTCTATTGCATGTCGTTTGTATAGTCTTACATTTAAATCAGTTAAATGGATATTTCAAAATAATTTATTTTATATTTTAGAAGTAAAGGGTCATCCAAATGTAACGCCTAGATTTGTGTTTTATTAAAAAGAAACAAAAAAAATTATACACATATTTCCCTATACATCACCCTGTACACATGTTTCTTTTTAATAAAACACAAATCTAGGCATCACATTTGAATGACCCTATAAATATAAACAAAGAATTAGTATAAATGTTTAAAAAACTTAAATAAATCCCTATCATAAACTTATATTATTTAAATTTTGTTATTAAGGTGAACTATTATGTCTTATTTGAATTTTATTTAATAATTTGAAAGCTTTGTTTTACTGTAAATAAATATATGTAAAAAGAAAGACTATTTCGAGATTCATGCAATACATTTTCATCCTTTTTCGTGTTTAATTCTCAGATAAAGTAATTTATCAAGATGTTTGTATTTAAATAAAACAGTGAAACACATTTTATATATATATATATATATATATATATATATATATATATACTTGTGTATGTGTTCCTTTTAAAGTAATATCGTTGTTCGTTGCGTTTTTTTAAATTCATTTCAGTAATTGCGACTTTTCATTTCATCAACATCCATTCCGTAATACATTTCAATACTCACACCGTTCGCAACACGAAACTTTACCCCAATATTTCAAACGAAATCCATCTTCATACGGGGGCACGAGTCTACCAAATCGCTACAAATTTATCTTACGCCACTGCATCCCTCGACCGTAAGAGACCGTGCAGATTGATCACCTCGACCCCTTATCTGTCCCGCATCCTCCGCCCGTGAACATTATTTAGATTCGCCGCAAGGTCGCACTCCGTCTGAGATGTTTCTCTCGAGCGTACGAAAAGTTTGTTCCGCGTCGTACGCGCACTATTGGCACAAGTCCGCCGAGAGATATTGCCACGAGGTTTCCTTTCTATCGTCGAAATCTGGGAGGCTTAGTACTGTTTCGCATCGATTCCACTGTTTAGTTTATGCAGATAGTTGGAGGGACGTAATGTTTACGTTAAGTTTATATGCTCTGTTTATATACGCACATAATATATATATATATATATATATATATAACTATATACATTACTTGCACACACATATATTATATATCTAATATTAGTTACACTTTGAGGTTTATCTAATTGTCTATTAAACTTCACAAAACAATTCATCTATTTGATAATAAATTATATGATATATATATATATATATATATATATATATATATATATATATATATATATATATATATAGCTATGTACAAAAAAAAATATATACTTGCTAACCTAATATATAGGTAACCCCCGTATAACATAGTTGTTAGTTTTCTAAAAAATGTCATGTTATAAGAAACAAAGAACTAGTACAAAAAAAAGTTAAGTTCCAAAAATTTTAAAAATATACCATTTTCTTTTTATAACTAAGAGATATATGTTTATTAAAAAAATTGATATAAACTATTGCATATTAATATTAAATAATGTTTTCTTCTTCATCATTGTTAAACACCATTAAACGAGGGTGTTTTCTTTATGGCAAAATAACCATATCTTATGATCTTTCTTCAGCAACTCTTGATTTCTTTCCTCTACTTTTTGCAAAAAGTTGTTATTTTTGTTTGTTTTTATCTTAGAGATCTTTATATATTATAAAGCATTTATAAAGTTCTCTCTTAAATTTTGTGGGTTCTTTCAGTGGAAGGATCTGTATTTAGAAAATAGAACTTCAATTGTTCGTCTTAGTTTAAGCCTTTCTTTATGATTTTTAAGATACCATTTTGAACTTCTGCCTTTGCGTCTGTGCTATCGTCCTCTGAATTAATTTGATTTAATTCAGATACTATTTCTACTAAATCTGTTTCATCTGCCTGTTCTTCCATCAATAATTTTTCAATATCTTCAGGATTCATATCATTAAAATTCTCAAACCGTGTTATACGAATGCCTTGTTATACGAGGATAATCTCTCTCTGTGTGTATGTATATATATATATATATATATATATATATATATATATATACAAGGGTCGTTTGATAAGTATTGTAAAAAATAAGAAAAACTAAATAAAATTAAACAATAAATAAATTTATCATACTTATCAAACGATCTTAGTATATATATATATATATATATATATATATATATATATATATATATATAAATGGTGTACATTATACAACGATGATCAATAATTATTTGTTTCCAAATTTGTATAACATCAATCTAGAAGTATGTCAAAAGTAACCGTGGTGCACATATATACGAAATATTTTTAAATATTGATATAAAATGATCTTTTGAATGATGCCAAATAAATGGTTATTTGGTCAATTAGTATGTATTTTATTTCAATTTAAAGTTCTATCACGCTTAAAAAAACCTGTTTATATATATATATATATATATATATATATATATATATATATATATATATATATATATATATCTAATTACGATTTCTTACAAAATTTCTCATTATTAAAAAAATCATCTTTCGATTTTGATGATATAGCTTGATTTTAAGTATAATAATAAAATATAAAAGAGGTTATCAAATTCATAATAATAATAATATCTCTGATTAAGATTTTAAATCAAATAGCAAAGGTTCAAGTTTTGAACAAATTTTGACTTAATTAAATATTTATCTCTTTTTATTCTCATTTTTAAAATGATACTTTTTAATATATTTAAGTGTTATTTGAAGAATGTATATTTTATAGTGTTTAATGTCTTTATTTAGAATTATTCCCGAAAAATATTTTCATTTCAAAATTATTAAAAATTTAATAAACAATTCCTAGAATCCGGTTTGGTTATTTTATAATTATTGCTTTGGTTACTTGTTTAGCTGCAAATATTTGTTTGTCTAAATTGATGTTTATAATTGCATATGGAAATTGAATGAATAATTAAATATGTACACATTATATACCTATACTACAGCAGGGCAAAAAATATCCGATTGACAACTAGCGACTAAAATTTTAGTCATGTGAAATTAATCGTTAGTTACGATTAATTTAGTAGTCGTTAGTTGTTTAAACGATTGATTTGAAATTAGTCGTTTTTAAATCAATCGGTGATTAACGATTAAAAAATTTATAGTTAGTCGTGATTGATTTTTTAGTCATCAATCGTTGTAAGCGATTATTAAATCGACTGATTTCAATATTCAAAATTGTGCAATATTTGTCAAATGTAATCTCAGTTGAATATGACTTTTAATTAATTAATTGAAATTTAAAAATCAAATTTTCAAATAAAATAATTTTGTTTGAATAAATTACAAATATTTTTAATGAAATTTAATTTGCGATTTTAAATGATAATTAATGAAATATAATTATTTTTAAATCATTTTCATGGGAGTAAGTAAAACAGTTAAAATAAAAAACAAATAAGGATATTGTTCATACTTTTCATCCCATTTTTTAGGTAGTGAAATGGGATGAATTATGTTTAATAAAGAAATTCATTTTCGAAGAAGAAGCAAATACATAAGGAAAGAAAAAAATAAATCTGAGATTTAGTAGGTTTTTTATATTTTTTAGCAGATTAAATTTTTACGTGATTATTTTTTTAGTTAAAAAAGAGTAAAATAACATAATTAATTTTTTAGTTGGATGATTAATCGGATAAAAAAATAGTTATCAGATTTTTAATCATTTTTATGACTAGAAAATTATTATTAAATTTAAAATCATATTTTAATTGGATGAAAATTTAGTCGGATAATTTCCTATTCTGACCTATACATACATATTTACAATTATATATATATATATATATATATATATATATAATTGTCATCATCATCACTATCAGTCTTTTTCTGATATTCACTGTTGGATAAAGGTATTTTCCAAAACTTCCCACTTCGATCCAATTTCTTTTTTTCCCAGTCCATTCAAATTATTTTTTTAATATTTCTGTCTCATTTATCCATCAGTCTTTTTCTAGATTTTTTTATATCTAAGTTTCCAATAATTCATATAGGGTCATCCTAATCTGACGTCTAGATTTATGTTTTATTAAATATGATTCTCTCTCTATATATAATTTGTATTTAAATATTTTTTATGTTTTCTTTATTTATTTTTAAAAAAATCAACTTGAATTAAAATGAATTATTTCATGTACAAATTTCGATCATTTAAGAATTTTCAAAATGTACATACATGACTAGAAACTAATATCATAAAGTTCAATGCTGTAATTATTGAAATGGATGTCGCAATTTATTTAAACAGCACGTGAAGCACGTACCGATGGACAATAACTTCAATTCATATTACTTTATGCACTAACTATTAATTGAATATGTTCGTCGTCACGTCTCGTCTAATGAATATTTCAGTTTGGAATTCCGTTTGTCCATTTTAAATAATTCACCAATATACGAACACATATACAATCAGTAGCATACGCTAACAGCAAAACTGCATTAGGTGAGGTTCCCTTATATTATATGCACTGTTTACGAACGGCCATTGTTACATGAAATTTGTACAACGTTATTCGAAACGATTCGTTGGCCGCAAGCAAACCAGGCTGTTTCTTGGCGTTTGCTACTACTGGATCGTTTGTTCGTTCATTCGTTCGTTCGCTACTCTCCTGTCTCTCGCATCCTACTAAATTGTGAGAAACGTGGAAATAATTTTAATACCACTTCCTCGAGACAAGTAAGTGATTTATATGACGTAAACAGAAAGATGTATATATTAAATTTGGTACGTGTGTGAAAGAGTACACAATATTGCGGTGGCGAAACATGAAAGATGAGATGGAGCCAAAGCCACAGTACAGCCACAATATTATAATGATACAGTATCTCGACCAAATTATTTCATGTATGACATTTTCAACGATTTATATGCAATTGTATATAGAGAGAAAGAAGAATAACATTTATCATTTTCTATTAAAAAATTATTCAAAATATAGGCATATAGAAAATATAATAAAAATGAGTAGATTAAAAAATAATTTACATCAATATTAACATTTATGAAAATTTTATATGTAGGAAAATTAATGAGATATTTAAATTATAAAAATAGTTTAACATTTCGTACATGTAATTTTAAAATAATGATTTATAAAAATAACAGTTACTTGCAGAACCATAAAAAATTCGATAAGAAAATATTGAACGCACGTAAGTTAAAATGAATAATAAATTTTCGGACAAACTAATAAATATTTTTTATGATATTTGAGGTAGTGATATATATATATATATATATATATATATATATATATATATATATATATAATATGTATTTAAAAAAATCCAAGAAAAAATGTGATCTAAATTTACAATCTTCAAATTTAATGATATATACAATATTTTATATATAATTCAAATATTTTTAATAACTGTATTTTTATATAAATATTTTTCATTTATTATAAATATAATTTACGATCTACAAACATATATTTTCCAAATAAGAAATGAAATGAATATATTTTATAATTAATGGTAATCTAATTTTATTTCTTAAAATGATATTAAAGTGAATTTAGTTACAGTAAATTATAATTGTTGAGATTATTTAATAAACAAAATTGTGAATTTTTCCCAAAGAACCATTTTTATGAAATCGATATAAATTTTATATCGTTTAATGTTTTTGATAAAAAATATTTTTCAATTTAAAAAAATTAAAAAACTGTCTTGTAGAACTAAAATTAATCAATTATTTAATTTCGAATAATCACAAAATTTTAAAAATGAAGGAAAAAATGAATAATAATATAAAATTTATATTTATACTTAGTTAAACTGAAATAATATTTCAACAGAATTTATATACATATATTGTTAATAAAATATTAAATCTATATTTTTCAAATTTTAGTTTTAAATTTTGTTATAATTATTACAATTACATAATAATTAAATTAAATATATAACGAAATGAAAAATTTCTTATTTAAAAATAATTAAATTTTAATTTAATCTTTAATCGTATTTACTGAATATTTTTAATATAAATTTACCTTTTCTTTATAAAACAGAATTTTATTTTTTCTTAAAAAATTAAAAACAATACTTTTATATAAATGTTTTATATAAATATTTAGTTGCAAATATTTTTTAGATAATTATTATTTGTAAAAATATAAAAAATATAGATATGTAAATTTTTATAATTAAATAGTATTTTTGATAGTTGCTAAAAATAAATAAATAAATTACAGTATTTAAAAAATAATGAAATAATAAATATTCTCAAGAAATACGACAAAAGTGAACAAAAGCTTGATTGAACTTTTAGTTAATTTTGATATAGAATAGTACACATTACAATAAACATTCTTGAGTTATCTTACTGATTACACTGCGAATGTGCTGTAGAGTGCAGCATTGTTTTAGACCACGCTGTAATTTCTTTGCCACTCTGACAACATAGTTACGAATGAATAATAATATGTTATTACTCGTAATACTCAAGGAGTTGGAGTGGTAAAATGGTAAAAGGCACCGCCCTCCACTGTACACTATACAACAGAGTGAAATAATTTTGTCATTTACATTTAGATTTTGTGGCGGCGGTAACTAGGAGGTGTGCGGCTTCGATCCCTCAGGGGGTGAGGCTTATATGTCACTGTCAGATTTCTGTTCCACACTCTTAGTGATCTTGGGGTCCGGTCTGAATTCGAAATTACATATTTTAGAGATTAATTACTACTGTCGTCTATTCAAGTGACTGATTTGTTCGAGCTCACTTTGTCATTTTAACTATGTGATATTTGTAAACAGAGTTAATTTATACGTATAATCATTTCATTTCATGGTTGGCTTCTCGGTTCTTTGCTATGTAAAAAACTAACATTTGTATTACTCACACACTATTTATTCCCTTCAAAAAATATGTATATGCATATATATTTATGTATAAAGTGAATAAGAGAATAAAAATTAGATAGTGTCAATTTAGAAGAAAATTTTAAATTATGAAGTAGGATATTTATTTTTGCTTAAAAAAAAGATTTTGATCAATATATCCTATCCGTTTTCACTTACGATAGTGAAATATAGGTCTTGAATTTTAGAATAATTTAATGGTTCGAAACAATATAAAGAAGTATGGAAATTTACATGTCAGAAATAATACATAGAAATAGAAAAAGAACTAAGTGGACAACAAAAAAACAAAAATTAGTGTCGTTATCCCTAAAGTTAGGAATTTGAAATGTATATAGGCTGATTATAGAGCAAGAAAAGAAGACCAGTGATGGATAAGAGAAATTATTGATTGACAACTTAGACATAAAAAAGTCCAGGAAGGAATGTACATTTCGAAAATTTTTAAATGTAATTCGTTTGTGAAATAATTAAATTTTTATGTAAGACAATTTTTAAAAAAGGATATTTAAAAATGTAAATAGTATTTAAATATAAACTTTGTATTTATATATGTTTGATTGGAAATTTAGATATATAAAAAGGTCCAAAATAAACTCATGGTTAGTTGGAACAGAGATAAGAAAATTCGTCGAAATGGATTGAACGAGAAAAGCATCGATCGAAGTGAACAGTTTTGGGAGAAGCCTTTATCTAGTAGTGAATAGAAAAAGTCTGATATTATAAATATATATACATGTATATAATCATATATCATTTAAATACAAATCTTTTAGACTAATTAAAAAAGGTTAGTTATTTAAAACACCCAATTGTCAAAGACTGAAAAAAAATCCCACAATAACTTTTTGTCACGACATAGCAATATTTGATAAATATACGATATTTTATCGAAAGAGAAAAACAAATAACACATATTTTCATGTTTTTGTGACAGATTTCCAACAGCTAGGAAAATATTTATATCAAAACAGATAGTCACATTACTCACAAAATATTTCGCTTTCTGAACATGTGGCGTTTAAACGTTGTTAGCAATGGCGTGGTAGGATTTTTTTCATACAAATCCATGTAAATATAATAAATTAAACATACAAATCATAATCAACTTTATATGTAATTAAAAATCTGTCTAAATAAATATTAATATTTATTTATAAACTGTCATGTTCTCATAATTACATAAAATATGGATATAAAAATTAAACTCACCAACATCGACATAATTAAAAATTCGAATAACTTACCTGAAACAAAAAAAAGTGTTATTAAATATGAAATATTTTAATGATATGAAAAATATGTGATATGCATGGAAATGTATAGAGGAACAAAGAATTAAAAGTACGAAACATGTAATGATTGCTTGTTTCCTTTTCATGTACATATATTTACATATTACCTATTTATCCACGAATGTTATGTTTTCGTTATGAATTATTAAAATTTATTAATTGGATAATTTTAATTTATTGAAATTACATTTATTAGATTTTAAACCTATTTAAATTAAAAAAAAACATGTGGTAAATGAATAAGAATATTATTGTATTATAATTTGAATAATTAATTATTTGTTATTTATATGAAATTTTTATGGTTATTACATATATAAATAATTATATTTGTATATATATATATATATATATATATATATATATATATATATATATATATATATATATATAATGGATATTACAAAGCAATATACAACGTTTTTAAATTATTCAATAAGATAATATTTTTACAAATGAATTATCACCTTCAACAAATACCACAAGATATTAAAAATGTATAATAATTATTTTTTGTTCACTTTGGAAATCATATTGGAATTAAGTATTAAAATTTTATTATTATTTGCAAATTTTATTTATTTTGTATGTATTTTTTTTATTTATTACTGCTATAGAGTTTAAATGAAATAATGAAAAACATTTTGTTGTTACAATTATAAAATTGATTAATTAAAAAAATACATATGAAAAAAATCGCATTCAAATACTTTCAAATCTTTTTCTGAGTATCTCATTTTGATGGCCATTATCGTCAGAAAATTATGTTGTAAAATCTAGAGGTCAAAATTCATTTGGATGAAAGAGAATTTTCTACAGTTTTAAAACAAATAATATTTTATTTTATTGTACATTACTGGGTCATTGATTTTATATTTTTTAATGACTACTTTTAATCCTAAATCTATTGTGAGGTAAATGAATTGTACCATTATTTCAGAATTATATTTGATTTATAAAAAAAAATTACTGAAAATGAATTATATACAAAAATATAATATAACAGGGATTAGATTATAAAATCAAAATATTTTGATATTTTTTTGAAAAAAAAAATATAATCGGTAAATAATGAGAATTATTGATCAGAAATTTATAATAAATACAGATAAGACAGGAAAAAATTGATAAATAAGTAGATTTAGGATACTTAGTATTTTATTGGAAATATGTGGAGGAGATATTGAGTTATTCAAATGAAAAGAATACTTTATTCAGCAATAAACTGACAAAGGTTGAAAATTTTATATATATATATATATATATATATATATATATATATATATATTATTTCTTGATAAATGGAAATTTTAAATTTTTATTCCATAATCTGATTTTTTTATTATATTAATAATATGCTATTTTTTTATAAAATTGTTTTGGAATTAATATTGAAATTTTATTAATATTTTTTAATTTTATTTTTTTGAACGTATTTTTTGGTTTATTTAATACTGCTATAGAGTCAAATGAAATAATCAAAAACATTTTCTAAAATTAATTAATTAAAAAATACATTTAAAAAATCGTAAAATATTTTTAAATCTTTTTCTGAATCTCTATATTTAAATTTATATTTTAAAATAAAACATAAAACCACACACAAATAATTGGTTGTTTCATTGATCTGGTATTGTAGATAATTTATTTTTGCATATATTAAATATTTTTGGTTATATAAATATATATAATTATTATTTAAAATTCAAGTTTATTTGTATGTGAATAATGTAAAAATGAATTAAAATCTTATAAACTGTACCATGCTATTTTTTAAAAATAATAATTCTCTACATTGATGGCATATTTTAATATTTAGACAGTTTGGTATTGAACTATTCTGATATAATATTTCATATTGATTCCAATTGTCTGTCCTTTTTGTTTTTAATACTTTAATTTATTTAAAATATTCGCATTGAAACACATCACCTATCTACTGATCACCAATAATCCCTGTTATTTTCATACTGTATATTTTTACATCCACTTTACATACAATTAAACGTTTTTTAATAAATTAATAATGGAAGAATGTGACACAAACATAAATACGAATCAAGTGAACAATCAGCATAAATAGTATTTCATTCGTATTTTCATCCTCGAACGCAATAAAGAAAAAAATCTCTGAAGGTAATGTAATCGTGAAAATCCGCGATAAGAAGCATGTTGATCGAATAACAATGCAGAGTACAATAACCTAAGTTAACGTATGCAAAGGACTCAATATAAATTCCATCCTTAAAATGCCCGTAGGAAATTCAAGAAGGCTGTTTAAAACAGCTGAGGGTATGGTCATATTCGTGGTTATTTTGGTAAAATGCTTTTGTAGACGATTTCAGATTTTCTTTTATCGATGCAGAAATAACGAATACTATTTTAATACAGTTGTAGATAAGCCTATAATATTATTGAAGTGTTTTCTTTTCTTTACTCCGTTGTCAAATAAAATAGTTATACGATGTTTGTTATTCATCTTGAGGAAAGTTTAAGTTTTAAAAATCTAAGAACGAATTAAACGTATAGTTTGACTAAGTGTTTCGATTTTTAATCGTTTGTAAGAATTAAGAAAGAGATACCATGACTTAACACATAAGTAAGTAATTTATTTACTTGTTGTACAAGAGTTTTACGCAAGACTTCAAACAAATTGATAAATATATATTTTAATTTACTATCAAACGGTGAAAAGTTACACATCACGAAATAATTTGTTTTAATTATATTTTGTCATTTACAAATTTGTTGAACTTAACATTTCCGTCTGAGTATATGTATACAGATCGTGTTAATTTATTCCTACATGCTGGTTATCGCTTAGTGGTTTTCAACCTTTCTCTATATAAACATTATATATATATATATATATATATATATATATATATATATATATATATATATAATCCTCTACTATTGCCGACACTTCTGTCCTAGTAAATTAGAGATTTGTTCAACGAGTTGACGTTTTGTGACAAACTGTGCTAACTTGTGTGAGTTTTGTTTATGTTAATGATTATAAATTGTGGTTTTGTAATCCTGTAATTAATTTTCATTATGTTGTTTTGATCGTTGTTACTTTTTGATATTTCGTTTTCTGTGAATATATATATATATATATATATATATATATATATATATATGTATGTATGTGTGTGTGTATGTATATAACAATTCATTTAATTTTTTGTTTATATGTAATTATTTTCTAAATTCCATTTTCTAAACAGTCATCAGAAACAATATAATAAATGGAATTCATTTTCGTGTTGTTTAAAGTTTGCATGTTATTTCGTTAATTGTTTCATTATTGTGTTTAATTTGAAGCGAGAAATATGAAACAGTTTCATTTTGAAATAATTTCATGATTTGCAGTTAAGAAATTTATTTTGTATTGTATTTTCAATTTACATTATATGTATATATAAGTTCATAAATCATTTATATTATAATTAAATGTTTTTTTGATTTATTTTCATTGACACTATTAAATACAATTCGTTAAAAGTATTGTATTATCATTTAATATATTTTAATTTTCATTTTAACGTTAATTATATATTATCTGTTAGTTTATCATTGGAAAATTAGTTTAAAAAAAATACTATGACAAGACTTGAAAGTAAAATAAAATGTTATACAATTCATACTGTATTAATTTTTAATATTTATATTTTACTATATTATGTTATATTGGCTTCAAATACAAATAATTTTATTCAATTATACTTTTTTTAATTTACAAAAAAATACTAAATTGACAAATAAATAAATGTCGTGTTAATTTTTAAAAAACTGAACAGAAGTAAGTATACTGTCATTAAATATAGTTGAAAAATCGTTCACTAAAAAGAGCTTGTTTGAAAATAACTTTATTAAAAATCTTGAACAAAATTCGAATTGTTCTGTGTAGATAGAAAATTTAATTAACTTGAATAATTGAAAACTTTTACATTTATTTAATAGCAAATTAAATATTAAAGTTAAATATTTTACGTTATTAACTTAATTTCGCTTTTCTTGTTTTTACGTACATAAAAATTTAAACATTGCATGGAAATAAAATTTATCTTATTACTCAAATAACATTAAATATATATATATATATATATATATATATATATATAAATATATATAAATGTATAAATATTTTTTTAAGAATTTTACCATTTTATTAAATATTTTGTTTTAAATAAATTAAAAGGAAATATATTTATTTATTTAAAAGATTGTTTAAAATTAATGATAATGGACAGAAAAATAATTCAGATATTGAGTTAATGTTTGTTTAATAAATTAGTTATATTTTTAAACATTTCAATATTTTCAAATATAATTAATTTACTTTATTATGTATTTCGAATATTTCCAGTGATTCTTTTTAAAGTTCATTTTATAAACAAATAATTAAGAACGTGTTTAACAATATGAAGTTCAATGTATTTTCTTGACTTTATTAATTATTGAATTATGTACGTATAGGAAGTATATATTTTAATTTTAAGTAAATTTTCATTTCATTAAAAATTATATGAATTTTTTATTACTTTTTTACATGCTAAATTAATATTTTGAAATATTAAAATTTAATAAATTAATAATGAATTTTTCACAATAAAGATAATTAATCAAGATATATTTCAGCATGATATATTTACATGATATTAAATTTTATATTTTTTTATAACCAGTTTGTAACAATATATTTTTTAAAGAAAAAAAGTAATTAAAATTAATATAAAATTGAATAATATTGTTATCAAATTTAAATTTATCGCATATATTTTTCAATTTCAATTATAACAAATTGAATCAATAATTTCACATAAAATATTTTTGTAAGAGTATTATTCATCTAATTAAATTTCGATTTTAATCTATGACACTTTGTACAACTTTCAAAATAGATTGTTATTATATGTGAATTTATAAACATATTCCTTAGAGCAATTTACAGTATGTCATTCTGACCTTTCTTGCTAGAGAAAAATATCTTGTTCAGTTTATTTTTCAAAGAAGTTGTTCTGAAAGAATTCTTGATAATAATCAGTATTCACTGTACCATCAAAGTAGATTGATCTGACAATTCCTGTACTGGCAACAGCGCATCGCGCAGAGTGCATTTTAAGACGTTTGTACCCACACATACTTTATATATATATATATATATATATATATATATATATATATATATATATATATATATATATTTAGCTTCGTTATTTCTTAAGATGTTCTCTTTGACCTATACAAGTACATTCTCGGTAGATTTTATAGCTTTTGTGGTGAAAATGTATTTTACAAATGAACTGCAGACCGAGAAACATTTTTCATTAGAATTGAAAACGGCATTTCGCACAGAAATAAATTTCGTTTTTTATATGTACTTTCAGAAATAGCAGACATCTTATTTAAAAAAGTCAAATTGTTTATAATTACAATTAAATTATTTTATTTAAGAATAAAGTCAAAAATATATAACAAAATTCAAACTTTATTTAATATTTTGTATTTATATTAAAATTTTGTTGTTAAATATTCAACGTTTTTATTTATTAACATTCTTTTTAAATATTTATAAAAATATATTACAACGAAATGTTTTATAAATACGATAGAAATTATACAGAAAAATAACGTTATAAATTATTGATTACTAATATATATATATACATGTTTATTTTCAATAAAAACTTGCAGATAAGTAAGCCAGTGAAGCGGAAATTAGCTTTTAAAACTGAACTACACTAATGTTGACTCGCACAATGAGTTGCAGACAGCTTACAACTTACAGGCAATCAGTTAGTTTCACTGATAAGAAAAGATATATTTTGTAGAACATTAAGAAACCGTCTAGAGCCTGTCTGTTGGAATAAGAGAAATAAGTACGAAAGAATAAGAAAACAATTTCGTTTAACGATGATGAATCGTGCCTGTTGAATTAATCTACAACATATTATGAAAGTTGGATTGATATAGACGAAATTGATACTGAATTGATTAATTTAGTATTTGATTAAATCATGAATTGCTTAAAATGACATTTTTTTTAGAAAAATATGATATTATTTCAATCGTGGAAAATAAATTAAGTTTCCTTATCTGAAAATTTTTTTATTACTTTTAATCTGAATTATTTTTTAGGTTATATTGTTTCTTTTAATTGCATAGATCCATCCAAATGTAACGCCTAGACTCGTGTTTGATTAAAAGGAAACATGGTTATAAGGTGGTGTATAGGGAAACATGTGTATAGTTTATTTTTAATAAAATATAAAATTAGGCGTCACATTTGGACTACCCTATATAATTTTTGTTTAAATATTTTCTTATATTTATCAATTAATGAATTACTGCTTTTATATTTTTTACAATTAATTTCAGCTCCTAGCCATATTCTAATAAAAAGAAATTTTTGAAGTAGATAAGTATGATATTTTGAAAATTCTTCTATTTTAAAATAAATTTATAGACGAACCTGACTGAAAAGAAATACATAATTATTCCCAACATTTTTTTTTATTAATTTCAATAAATATATGTATTAGATACAGTAAAATCCCATATGGTACAATATAAGACATTACTTTGTAATAGTAAAGTACTGTATGGCTTCAGTAGATTAAATTATAATCGTTTAATTCTTTACGATGGCCTAAATGAAACTGAAAGGTTTAAACGTACATTTATTTTCTTACATCATTGACTATCCTTTACTATCATTCATTCTTATTTAAAATACCCTGTAGTCATACTGTTATAAATAGATAAATGTTACATGTTGGTAAAAAGATTATATTAAATGTTCCTATTTAATCCAATTGTCTTATTAAAAAAAATAATTCAATTTATCATTATTTCAATAGTTATAAATTTACCTTCTTCAAGAAATTACTTTTTATTGTATAATTTTTTATAATTTGGAAACATTTTCTTAATAATTTAACATCCTAAAAAAACTAATACCTAATTTTGCATAAATGATTATTATTTGACTGAATTATAAAAACAAGCATATTTTTATATGAATTTATAAAAAGGATGAATTTTTAAAATCATTAATATTAATTATTATTAAAATACCACATTTTATTTAAATAAGAACAAATTAAATATTTAACTTAAATATCGATATAAATAAAAATACTGAACTTTTCTGAAAAAATAAATATCTATACATTTTATGTGAAAGACTTTCTTCCTTTTCTGTTTATTTTTACCTTCACTTGAAACTTTTTCCATCTGAATTTTTTATTTTAAACTTTTTATTCTCTTTGGTAAAATAATACTTTTACTTAAGAATATTCATTCTTCAAATTATTAAAAAATAATTCTAAGAATTTCTTTTAATATTTTTCTGAGAATCGTATTCCTGATTTCTTTACATTATTGCATATGTTATATATATATATATATATATATATATATATATATATATATATATATATATATACATATATATATATATATAGATGGTTAGTCAGATAAAAATTGAGTTAGCGTTCGTAAAGCAATGCCCGACGTTATTTTAATGCATTGTAAGTGATTCGATGAGCTGGTTCGACAGAGAGCAACAGTAACTATCACACACACACATAACTTTAAGCCGGAGTTCAAAATCGTAAAGTGCTTATTGTGTTCATTTTCTTTATTGCTATGCGGTGTCTGAACCACATAGGCTTACTCTGATTTTTATGACATTTTTGTTGTTGTCATAAATACGTTTTTAAAATATCCATTTGTTTTGTCCCGACTAAAAATAATTTTTATTGTTTCAACTTTATTGTTTCTCCTTAATCTTGTTATATGTGACTTATATATATTCGTTTTTCTACATAGAAATAACAAAACATATTTTACAAATAACGTGTTGCAACGATGACAAAAATCATTAAGGATTATTTGTGCGTTTTTATTTATGTGTTTGTATGTATTTCTTTTTGACTGCAGTCTGAAAATTAACTGTGATGAGAGTTGGTATTACTTTTAGCTTTGAGTAATTATTATTATTATTTTTGAAATATTGTACTTATTGTACTAATTTCAATTGCAATATTTATTTTACAAAAATAGTACTTGTATTGTAAAATGACTCACAACAAATTTTTGAAAAAATCCAATTACTTATATATTAAAAATAATTATATTGAAAAAATATGAAATTATTGTAACAAATATGACAGTAAAATTCAATAACTATTTTTAAGATATTGTTTCTATAAAAATAGTCTTTTGGAAACTTTACAAATTCAATATACAAATATACACAAGTAAAAGAATTTGTAAAGTTTGGTAGTATTTCCATTTATATATATATATATATATATATATATATATATATAAATATATATAAACTCATCATTATAATCATAAAATCCTATATTAGCTGATTGCTGGATGAAAGTGTCATTGAATGTATGAAATATCGAATATATATTCAATTAAAAATGATAATGTGATTATATTATGTAATAAAATAAAGAAATATTGGTTAATAACGCTGTAATATGTTAAAAATATATCAATATGTTAAAATATATCAATATGTTAAAAATATATCGATATATTTTTTTATATTTTAACTGTATTCATTCTCTAATAAATTAAAAAATGAATCGAGTTTTATTTTTTAGTACCAAGTTTCTTAAAAATAGTTTTGTGTAGTGTTAAAATTATTCATGTAAAAAATTATATGGTCGAGTATTCTATACAAAAATTTACATACTTTCTTTTTAAAAAAAATATTACCTTTTTACCGTATCGTCTATTTTAAAACCACGCTGGTAATTCCATGCAAAACATATCCAGATCAAAAATATGTTCTATATATAAATATGATTTCACATGAACGTATACGCGTGTTTCGGATACAAAACCTACTATAAACTTGCTCTTCTATGCTAATATAGTCCCTTTTTGAAAAAAAACCCAGCGTGTTACATTTTTAATGCTACCGACCACACAACATGTACAAGAGCATAACACAACAACGCAACACACGTCTAAAAATCTCTGATATGAAAACAGTATTCGGCTTTACGACAGAACCCATCGATTATTTTCTTTGTTTTATTACTGAATAAAACAGAGGTTCTAGCTTTATTTTATTGTTCTGTTAGTGATACAGTAACAACATCGTAATTATCAATTATATCTTCAACATTTTTGGACGTAATGTTCTGCCGAGAAGGAATGTATATAATGCTTCTGTGTGTCTTTTAATGTAGATTTTTTTATGCTGCTTTTTGTACGTACGTGTATTTTTCATTTTAATTAAAACAGTACGTGCATTAAATTGTTTTTAAAATGACATTAATGGCAGATAAAATTAGTTGAATGCCTAAGAATGTACTTTGTTGAACATAAACATAATTATATATATATAAATGAAAAAAGAAAAATAATTAATAAAAATTAAAATAGGTAACAAGCAGAATAATATATATAGAAAACTTAGCAAACGATGAATCATTAAAATACAGTTTTTTATGTTAATAACAAAAATTGATAGAATTGGATATTTTTTAATGTTTAATTTTTACATAACAAAATATTATATAATTTACTGATAAACATTTTGACTTATTTACGAATTACAAAATTAGTCGTTTTTAAAATTTAAAATATTTTTTGTTGTATAATAAAAAATATTTCCAAATTAATACTTTTCTGAACTAGTTTGGTTTTTTTAAAGATCTTATATATTTATATATTGTACTAACTAAAATAATATAAGTAATTAAATAATTTATATTTTTAAAGCTTCTATGAGGTACAGAACTTGAGGAGATTTTAATCAAAGAATTTTTTTTTACATTTCTATGGTAGAAATGATTGTTACAAAAAGAAGGTGGAGAAAGTTAAATCTTTCATAGAGATACTTGGATTTAGAAACCTTTTCATTCAAATATTTTCTTTACGTTTGTAGATTTTTAAAATTAGAATAAAAAGAGGTAATATTTATTGAAATACAATTGTTCATATTATTTTTATTTTAAAATATATAAAAAGTGTGTTAATAAATAATAATTTATTAAAAATTATATCTATGGAAATTCAAAAAAATCACAATAAAAAAATAAGTAAAAATAAAAAATGAAAAATAATTAAAATGTCGACAAGTGTAATTACATAATAAGTATTAATAACAATTTTTTTAATAACGTGATTTATGCAAATATTTTTTAAAAAAATAAATTATCTTAGAAATAAAACTGAAATTTAATAAGTATTATATATATATATATATATATATATATATAAAATATGAAAAAATTTACAAAGAAAAATGAATATAAAAGATGAAAATTTAAAATAGACTTTAATTAACATATAAAGTTTTTTTTAAAAAATAATAAAATTATTTAATTTTAATAAAATATATAGCTTAAATATTAGTATAACAAAAATTCCAAAAATATTAATATGGATAAAAAAAATAACTTAAAAATTTTAATATTGAGAAAATATTGTTAACAATTTGATAAAATAATATACAACAGTTGTCAGATTAATATAAAAACAAATATGGTGTCAAAATGGAAGAATATTGTAATATTAGAGTAATTACTAGACGAATTTCTTAAATCATATGAACCAACATTTATTTAAAAAGTTACGTTTAGCGGAAATAAGGTGTGGTTTCATTTGATAAAGTTTTTTTTTTTTAGAAAAAGAAAATGAGTCTAGTGGAACAATAATAATAATTTCCATTTTATTCTTCTTTTATACAACCACTCGTCCCTTTTTCTGTTAACTTCTAAGATAATTACGGTAGATAAATCACAATTTTATCGAGTCGAGGAATTTTCTTTTGTACTGTTCTGCAACCAATGGCATGTGCATCAAGTCGACGAATCGACAAAACTTGTGAGCGTAACGTGCAGGAAACGAACCCCCTAAATATCTGTCTAGCAAGCGTTCATAACTTCTCATTATGAATTAAGTGTGTGTGCATGCTATGTTCCAACAAAGACATCCGATCCATCTAACGAAAATGTTAAAAAAGGACACATGTCCTATAACGAACGTAGATGTACACAGAACGTGTTCTTGTCTCACCTCCTGTTGGACCTTGGCTGATCTTCACACAAGAAATTATAGCCTGAGATAAGTAGTCGACTGGTGCGAAGTGGGAAATGGATCTACGGATACCATGGACGTCGTATGGACACTACGCCACTGTCGCATTCATAATAATAATAATAGTAATTACACTAGCTTTGGATTAGACGGTGGATTAACGCCAGAAATGGTTTTCATGGGGGGTATTTCAAACACGAACAGGAAATAATAGTCCATAAATATTTCATTTGTTATGAACTTAATTGACATTTTAGTAAGTGGGTCGCTTACTTTGATAATTAGGTTAGATGAAAAGTAATGTCATTCGTGGGAGTGATAAACTTATCAAAATCATTACCTTGTAAGTACAACAGAATCTGTATAATATAGTTGAAATTACTATTTACACAAAAGTTCTTATTACATACGCGTTACACTGCTAACAATTTCATATAAATATAATTTAATTTATCTTTTATTTATTCATAAAGGTATATCATACAATTACTTTACGTTGAAATTAAATTATATTTCACACACAATACAAACAAAATATTACTCTTATTAGGTTTCTGTTTATTTGTTTTTTTATATATATTTTCTTTAATGTATCAATTCTATGAATATCCTGTTTGACAAAATTAAATGTATCGATTAATGAAACCTTTTAATAATAAATACCTTCTCGACACATAAAATAATATTGGTTTACACAAGAGGGACAATTTAATTGATAGTATTGGGAAATTACTTTTTGTAAATGAACGAAGAATCAATACAAATATTTTAATTTGTACGATCGTCTTATTACAAAGAACTAAAGTCTCTATAAAAGTATTAATAATAAAATACAGTTATAAATTATCAAATATTTATATATAAAGTTTTCCAATAAGAATATTGGAATTTTCACAGCTGGTAGCAGCCATGTTTGATTTTTTTTAAGTTATTTTAATATTTCAACTCTGCATAGTTTGACAAATTAATATGAAACGTTTAACACTTCAATAACGTTTAGAAATTGTAAAAACTTCAATAGACTTATTGAAACAAAAGTTGAATGAAATCATTATTTTATGAAATGAACTCATCAACTGGCCACAAAGATCATGTGATTTAATTCTATTGGATTATTTTCTGTGAGGTTATGTGAAATCATTGGTTTATGCTAATAAACCACAAACAACAGAAGAATTAAAAATAAACATTGAACGTGCAATTCATGAAATTAGACCACAATTATGTGAAAGAGTGACTAAAAAATGGATTAAACGATGTACTATGTAAAGTGAAGTCGTGGTTCATCATTATTGCCATAGAATATTCTTAAAAAAAATAACTAATTAATTAAATACTTTTTGTTTTATTTATATTTAAACTTCTGGAGCGTTTATTGAAAACCCCTAAACATATATTTTCAAAAAAAGAAATGATTATAAAAGATTTTATTAAATCATGCAACAAATACTTAATTTTACCTTTACGAGTATTACAAATTATTTGTTTGAAATAAATAATAAATCATCATTTAAGACTTTAAAAATATTTCCTGGTATTCCAATAGTAATTTTTTTACGAAAAATTAATTAATTTCAGTACTAAATGTATTGTAAAAAATTGATAAATTATTACAAAAAAAAAATGTAAAATTAGACTAACAATTTTTTTAAACTATATGGGTAAAGAAAAATTGAATTTTTTAAATTTTCATTCTGAGTAATTTGATGTTTCATATAAAATATTGTCATTTATTCCTAATTCTCTCTCTCTCTTTCTACATATATATATATATATATATATATATATATATATATATATATATATATATATATATATATATATAAAAATTATATATATTTAAAAAATGCATATTCATATTTAAAAAAGTTTAATATATATATATTTTTTAAAATCTTTTGACATATTTAATATAGTATAAATCAGGGGTAGTCAACCTGGTCCCTACCGCCCATTAGTTGGCGGTTCAAGCTTTCATGGAGGGGGAGGTATTTTGTCCGAAAAAAATGCCTACGTTATATCCAAATATATGGAAAATGATATTCAATTTATTAATACCTTTCCCTACCTCATATCTTGTAAAATCAGGCTTTAGTTCTGTTAATCATATTATCACCAAACAGAGAAACCGTCTGAATATTTCCAAAAGAGGAGACCTTCGTTTATTCCTTACGAAAATTGAACCAGATATCAAATATTTAGTTTCGTAGTATCAGCCTCAAGGATCTCATTAAAAATTAATTAAAGGTTATTTCAATACACTGTATAATTTTTATATTTACTTTTCTTTTTATTCAACTTAAGCAGCTTCTGCACTAGTAGACGCTGTATCGATGGAGATACAGAAATACAGTATCAAATTAAATTTTCTGTGTATTATAAACATAAGCAAAATATAAATAAAAAGATAAATTTAACTACATATTTTTATTAAACCTCCACTCAAAAATTACGAGTACTTTGCAGTTATGCTAAATTGAGTTACTGCGGAATTGGTGGGCGGTAAGAAAATTTTACTACTAACAAAGATACAAAAGTGGGTGGTAGGTATAAAAAGGTTGACTACCCCTAGATGAAAAAAAATGTAGATATAATTCAATAAATTCATATTTGCAAAGATTGCATTTTAAAAAAATTCTTCAGGGTATTGTAAATATTTCATACGATGCAGTACAATTAGTAAATTAAAAAAAATATGGATTATATATTCTATTTAATTAAATAATGGAATAAAATCTATTGAAATATTCAATTACTAGAAAATGTAATAATTTTAATAGTAAAATGTATAACAAATTTAAAGAGGATTAAATGTAAATTTTATTAATTTTTTTATATCAAACTTTATATAAAATGAACTAAATATGTTTCCATTTTGATGTTATCTATCAGTCTGATATATATATATATATATATATATATATATATATATATATATATATATATATATATATATATATATATGTACATATAATGTAAGAGTAATCATTTATAAAAATCAATTAATATGATAATAAATAGTAGTAGCAATATTCTGCTACCATTGGTAAATTAATCTTCGTACATATGTACAAGAACCACCACCTATATAGCCATATGGTTATGTGGTCATTAATTCGAGCGAATTGCTATCTCATCAATCATATAGCTGACAAGTTGTAAAACATTAAATTGGTATAAAAACTATCTTGTGTAGCTTTCAGATAATTTGAATATATAGACATAATCCGCTATCGGATACTTGTTTTCTATTCAATACATTTTTTTTGTGAAGTATCGTTCTTTATCATGGAGTGGAAAATTGTAATATTTGTTTACTAAAAAAAAGTTACTTGGAATACGTTATTATGAAGAGTTGTGTATATTTTAGATTCAAAGAATATATAATA
Source organism: Neoneuromus ignobilis (assembly GCA_029203775.1). Classification (NCBI taxonomy): domain Eukaryota; kingdom Metazoa; phylum Arthropoda; class Insecta; order Megaloptera; family Corydalidae; genus Neoneuromus; species Neoneuromus ignobilis. The sequence goes on along the minus strand of CP092090.1, from coordinate 7,513,822 downwards.
ACGAAAGTAAATATTTAAATCGACGTTACTTTTATATGGTCATGACAAACATGCGATTTCAAATATGTATTAAATTATTTTGTACGTTTTTATGAATACAGATTTTGGATTTGATATAAAAAGAAGTTGTTATATAAATTGTCTTTTTTTCGAAATACACGAGTACGTCCAGAATATAGATAAATCATCAAAAAATGATAGAAAAATCGAAGTTTAAGTTATCTGAATGTAAACTTTTTTTAAAAACAGTGTTGATGTTCATATCCATATATATATATATATATATATTACGGTTAAAAAACACCTATATATATATACATATATAATTAAAGAGAGACAAAATGATAGATATAAATATTAAATGTAGATAGATTAACTAATATTTTGATAAAATCAAAATCGAATTACTTAACATTTATTTATTTAAACTTTTTATGTTTTTTTTTTACAAAAAATGTTGTTGCTAGATATTAAATATTTTCCATAGTACTTTTTACTATCATTAGTGTATTTTTTTGGAAAAAATGGAATTTAGTTTGTTTGTTCACGTATTTTATATAAATTGTTTATTTATGTACTTTTAAATTAATTGTTTATTTGTTAATTTATTTAAATGACTATTTTATTCAAATCTAGATATTTAAAATATACAATTATATATTTTTCAAATGTCAGTTGAAAATTATAAAAAGATGTAATATACTCAAGAGATACAAATCTTGTATTTATACGGTGGCCTAAATGAGACTGAATGATAGTAAAGGATAATAAATAATAGTAAGCAAGTAAATGTATGTCTAAACCTTTCAGTTTCATTTGGATCTTCCTATACTTATAATTATTTTTGTTATATCTGTTATATAAACATATTGTAATATTAAAATTTTAAAGCGTAGGAATATTCCTTGATTGTTTGTGAATGTATAATATTTGAACAGCCTACATTAAAATTATGTATTTTAACGTAGACAACGTAAAAAAATACCCCCACATAAACAGATATACCACAATGGTACGAACCTAATAAAGAAGTGAAGATTATAGCTTTGAGGTTAGGGACAACAATTTGCGACTTAAGTTTATGGGGCGAAGGGAACGTCGAGACATGCTACGCGTAGAATTTACTAAAACCAGAAGAATGAGGGTTGCAAATATACGTTAGTATGATGATGATATATGAAAATATTAACTCCCTTATTCTACTCAAAAATGTCTGGTGCATCTGTAACATTTTAGTTCACCATAACTGGATTGTGCGTTCGTTTTTATTCGACAATAAAATATGTGCACATAAAGTTATAAGATTTTTTTACTTTCACAAGAACGGTTTGTGAAAATAATTCGATTATTTTTATTAGTATAGAACAAAGTCATATTTATTTATATATATATAGGATGTTTTTTATGTTTGATAGAACTTTCTATAGGGATCAATTTAAAGGCCTACCATACTTAAAAAACATTCTATATATGTCAGAGTAATCGGAAATGTATGTAATAATACATCTGATCAATCAAATATGCCTTAGGGTACCAATAACGATATATATATATATATATATATATATATATATATATATATATATATATATATAAATGTTAATGAATAATATCCGGGATCAAAAAGTCATCTATTTATTTCTTAATTATATAGTTGTTTTTAAATCAATCGAGTGTATTAATTGTCGGTATTAATTTGATGTGAAGTAATAAATTTTTAATTAAAATATTGATATAAGTGGTTTATTGAAATTAAATCAATATATTGTACAATATTATTCTTTTATGTTTTACAGTAAATAATTTATTTACATCGTATTTTTTTAACTGTAGAGATATTAAACAGTTTAAGATTTATTTTAATATTCAATTTTAATTAAGCATCTCTGTTGATTTATTTAAATAATAAATAAATAATTTTATAAACGTGAATATTATTTTGACATAATCATTTGTATTGTTTTTTGGCTATTTTTATTAATAATTCTTTATTAACTGATTTAATTATTCCAGAAAAATAAAAATTAAATAATGATGTAAATAATTTAACGAAATTAAAGATAATATTGTAAATATGTTTATAATATTAGTATTAATGCAGAATTTTTTTCCATGTACACAAGTCTTTTTCCTAAATGAAAAAAACTCGTACAAACGCGTAAGTATTAAGACGATTTGATGAAACATTTCGGAGATCGCGTTTTTTCCCGTTCGATGAATCCATCGCAAGTGGCAGGATGCCCTCAGAGCAGTTAACACAAAATATATTGAAGTAAATGCTTTTGTGTTTTTGTCATCAACAGTCTCGCAGTGTTTGCTCGCGGAGATTAAAAAATAACACACCCAACCGTGAAGTGAGTGTTCGATGTTTTTAATTTTTTGCATGTCTTAAAATAAAAAAACTTAAGGAAGTAAGCAGATAATGGAAAGAAGATAAGTAATCCCTTAAAAGAGGCTTTCTGTTAAATAGAATGAGATTGTCATTAAATTAATGGATATACAACGGTTTAATATAGGCGAAAATTGTTGCAAATTACGATTCAATTTACAGTCTTTCATTTATTGTGTGGATTTTCATTAAATGGCCGTATAAAAAATGTTTAACATTTTATTGAAACAAATAAGATTTATGAGATGATAGCGATTTATTTCGATTATAAACTCGATAATTGTAGGTTTTTATCTAGGAAATGTAACGTGTATTGCTGAAAGTTCCAATGAACGTTTAACAATTAGAGAATATTCAATTTTGAAAAGGTTGGAATTCCGTTCAATTCGTTAAGATATAAATTACTATTTACACAATCAATAGAGTAATTATTGATGTGTTCGTTACATACTCTATTATTTAATACGAAAGTTCAATCTATCTAAATATACTAACGTTACTGAACAGATTCCAGTTAAAATAAATATAATTTCCGCTCTGAAACACAAATGATTGATTCGAAATCAACCGTTGCACAATACCAATTTAAATAGCTAATTTCAATTCTCTGAATCGAATTTCACGTGTCAACATAATACAATTAATTCGAAGCTAATACATAAACAAACAGCTAGCCAATGTCTATTAAATACACATTTCAATTTTCTGAGCGAGAGAGAAAGCACGGCAAGTGACCGAAACTGACAGGTATCTTTATCACTTGTATGAATATAGAACATGATACTAAAATTTTGAGATAACAGAACCGTAGTAATACAATTATATTCAATTGTGAAATTAATACATTTAGCATTAATTTTTATTGTAAATTCTCGGACTTGTGTAACAATGATTCGACGAGTTTCAATTTTACTGAAATGATTTAATAACTATGATTAATTTTCGAATCTTTTTATTTTGATTCTGTGTTAAATTCTTATTTTTCAATTTTAGTTTAAAATTCTCTTTATTAAAAATTAATTGGAATCTTATATTAAAAATTAATGTAATTTAATACATTAGTTATTTAATTAAAATATCTTATAAATTTAATCAGAAATGAATTTTTAATTCAGTTTCCGTTAACTTTGATGTAAATTTTATTTCGAAGAATGCTTTGTTTAATTAGATTGAAAATAACGACGTTGAAGAATTACTTTTATAAAAATATTCTTAGTTTTTTCGTATTAATAAAATAAAATATCTCATTTTATCAACAAATAGTTGTACGGTATTTCAATAATTTATATTTAATTTTATTTTAAGACATCAAATATACGACTAAACATATTAATATAGTACAAAAGTAAATTAGAAATTTAATTTTGTAGAAAAAAACTGTTTTTAAAGAAATATTTTTACGAAAATAAAATATGTTTAAAGATAAAAAGAAATATGCTTTATAAAATTTTTTAAAATCCTTTTAAATTAAATTATATTTATAAAAAGAGAGAGAAAGAAAAATCTTGTATTAAAATAAATAATTCATTTGGTGAAAGTGAATTCGTTACAGTTTCAAAACAAATAGTAATCCTTATATAGATTACAGAGAAACTTTTTGTACGAAATAAATGTATTTTTAAAATAACATTCTTTTTAAAAAAATGACTTGTACGTTTTTCTCTATAAATCGAATTATTGTCCTTGATGTTAATACAGAGATTGTAAATGTAATCTAGCAATTTCTATAATCTATTTACAATGAAATTTATTTGAGATTATCTAAAGCGTGTATAGGATTGACGTAATTATTTCCAGAATCAGCTATCCAAATTGTTTCAGATAAGAAGGGAAGACTAGTTGAGTCTTTAATGTGTGTATGTTCTTTTGAAATTTATATGTAAAACGGTACAATTAGACAATCACAATGGATTCGGATTAAGTAAATCCGTACTTGATTTTTCAAAAAATTGAACAATGCGGGCCATTCGGCAGCTAGTGTCTCCACACAACACAATCAATTTCGCTTGAAACCGCTATTGTAATTACATATACGTTGCTATACCGGTATAAAGATACCATTGAGGTTTGGATACTATTGAGGTTAGGTCAATCGAATACGATTCTAAGAAAATTACTCATTTAAGAATTAATTACCGCAGTATTGCGTACTTAAATATCTTGCAAACACATTTATCTAAAATCAATATTCAAACGTGTCGAAGACGATGTATATAACCACATTTGAGTATGTGTTTGCGTGACATTGTACACTGTTTTGTGGCTTTTATTGAATGTATACAGTGTGGATGCTATTAAGGTCGAAATTGCTAGAAACCACTAACTGCGACCATGGGAATATTAAAGCGCCCTAGGGTGGTACAGCTTAATGACCAATTTAAATCCAAATAGGCTGAATTAAAGTTCACAAACAATGCAGACAATACACTGTAGAGTGTATGAAAGCAATACTGTTATATGATCATTGGAAACACTTGCTTTGACTTCTGATTATAATTATTTTCTGTATGGAATTTACATCTGGCGTTTTGCGGTTTTTTTTTATTCCATAATCCTCGTATGTACGACTTATCTATACAAGGAATCGTGCGCTGAGAGTCGACGCTTTACAAATTGTTTTGTAAATGTTTATAATTGAGTAAATTAAAAATGATTATGATTTTATTTTTGCAACTCGATAAGAAATAATAACGTTTTGTAATCGTAACTATGAATTTTGCTCGTAATAGATTTTTTGAATTACAGTTCGTATTTATTTTCGCTTATACTTTCATTTATGTGCACGCATATCTATGAAGAAAATAATTAAGTGAATTAAATTATATGTTACTAATAATATTTAATATAGATACTATGATTTATTATAAAGATGTTCAAAAATAAAAAAAACTGAATATGTATTTACATTATTTAGAGTAAAAAAAAACTGTTAGGAATAACACGACAATGAAACGAAAGTTGAGGATATTATAACAATAAAAAAATTTAAAACAGGAAAAGAATAGTTATATAGCAAAAAGAAGGCCGTCGATAGACAGAAAAAATTATCAAGTGAGATTCTGAAATATAAAAAAGGTTAGAAATAAATATATGGATAAGACATTAAAAACTTGGAATCGCTGAAATTGTAATATTTTGAGAAAAGTCTTAATCCATACATACTGTTTAAAAATTATAAAAGTAAAAATACAAATATTTTTGTCTATAGAAAAAAAATAGTATTAATACTGGATGAAACAGTGAAGATTTTTCGAACATTTTCTATACGTGTATAAGTGCAAATATTTAATTTATTAATGAACAATATAAACGTACAAAATTGTATTTTAAAAGAAAAATGTATTGGAAAAGAATGAAGATATTAGTATAAGATGCTGGGCTAAGATATCAGTATAAGAATTTTTGTTAAAAAAAGTTATTAAATTATGTTTCTATTGTATCATATGTATATTAATAATAATAAATAGAAAATTTTATAGAAGTTATTAAATATAAAATTATTATAAATTAAGTATCAAAGTTGTATTTTTTTAAAAAAGAGGAATATAAATTTCAAAACGTGATGGCATCGATTAGGAAATGTTTATAATTAAAAAGTATACAATAAATAATTATTTTGAACACTAATTAGATTTTATGGCATTAATATAAGTAATTTATTTATTTATTTTTCAACTTTATATGAAATATTATTTTATTTTACACACAATTTTTTCAATAAATACTGTTCAATTTCAAAATATATTGAATATTTAATATTTCTATAATAAAAAATAGCAATTTATTATATATGATGGCTCAAATGAGACATAGATTTATTTTCTTATTATGATTTACTTTTCTTCAATCTTATTTCTATCACCATATATAAAACATATGTAATAAAATCTATTGTATAAGTGTTTTTTAGGCGTGATAGAACTTTAAATTGAATCTCTATCTAAAGTTCTATCTAACCTAAAAAACACTTTATATATATATACATATGAGTGTGTATGTATATATAAATATATGATAAAGGTGTTTTCTTAGGTTAGATAGAACTTTTGATAGGGATTCAATTTAAAGTTTTATCACGCTTAAAACACTCTATATTTTATCATACGTAGTTTTATTTTAAAAATATTTATTTTTGGAAAAAATAGTTCAAGAACTTGTGGCGATAAAAAGTTTTTAACACATGAAAAATCAATTTGACTAGAATTTATGGTAGATAATATAAATGTAAATAAATATAATTCTTTGATAAAGTGGTTTATATTCTTGATAACTTGAATTTATTTTAAATATTTTTTTTATTAAGACGTTGGTATCTAAAAAGTTGTTATTAATTTAGTTTTTTCTTTTTCTTTATATATATATATATATATATATATATATATATAAGATATATTTTCGATATTTATTCATCGTATTATAATTTTACAAGTTCGACGTCCTTTACAAAATACGTGATTGAGAATTGAAAAGATTAAACATACATAAAACTGATCAAATTACACGAGAATCGATCATAAATATTTTCATTTAATACCTGCCATAATATTTAGATTCTATCGTTATTCACAATGAATTATTCGGTAACTATACATTGACATTACGAGACAACACAATTTCAGTATGTTTTAATCATTTAATGGGATCCTATCGCATAAACCTTAAAAGCTCCGTTAACCTAAACACGTACAAACGGTTCATATAAATAATCAATAAACATACTAAATAGATATGGTAATGCTCGTACTAAAACCACGACGTATTATCAAAATAATAACATGGACGTTTAGACAAGTGAGTGACAAGCTCTCTGAATAACAACGCTAGTGCATTACAGTCTACCATTGTGGTCTGACAGTCCTCGTCGGTCAATTTTAAAACGATTAACCCTCGAGTAGTTTTTTTAATATGTCAGTAGCGTGCAGAGTCGTTGTTATATCAGCGAACGAAACGCTCTGAGGTGCTAAATTTCTTTCAACGTTGTTGCTCGATTAAAAGAATTTCAATATTTACGATTGTCAAAACCAAACACTTAACAGTGGAAAAATATCGTTGTTGAAATGTGTTTTTAAAAAGCTTTTATTTAAAAACAGTACAATGGAATTATTTCATTTGTAAATATTTTAAAACCAACATATAAAAACACTTTGTTATATTTTATATACAGTTTTACTTGCTAAATCTTCCAACGTTTCTGTATATTTTTTATTTTTCGTTCTGGATTTGTCTTTTTAGAATTTACATAAAGCTTAAATTACCAATGTATGTTTTACTACAAAAGTAATATTTTTTTATTTTCTTTATACAATTATTGTCTAAAAAAATTTCTATAGTAGAGAATAAATGTTTTTCTATGATTTTTATATTTGCTATCATTAAAGTAAATGTAAAAATTTGAATAATCATTAAAATTTTGATTTTCATGGATTGACTGTGGAATTTTAACTCCAGTTAATCCACAATTTTTTTACAATTAGCTAATAAAAATTAAATTATTTTTGATAACATAATTTCCAAAATAAAACATAAAAAACGAGAGAAAAAAATACTTTTAAAGAGAAAAATAAAAGAAGCATTTATAAGATTTTATAATAATAAAAAATTATATATTTTTTACTGGGTTTTAATGTAAAAAATAATTGTTTTATAAATTTAGAGAGTTAAATATTTTTTTAATTTTCCAACTTTTTCAAACATGAAAAAAAGTATTTTATTACATTAAAAAAAATTGTATATTTTTAAAACAAATTAATACAATTTTGTTCTTAATATTTTGCAAGAATAAAAATAATATCTTTTTTGTTGAATATTGATATAAAAATAAAAAATTAAATTTTATTCAAAAATATTTATCAAATTCAAAAAAATAATGTTATTAAAATTTAAAAAAATGATTTTGTACATTTTAACAACAATTTAAATATTAAAATGTTTATTTATGTGTATGTGTGTTTTAATAATTCTTTATTTTGTTATTTTGACATCAACTATAACATAAATAAATTTATTAGACACAAAATTATCTTTTTCATTTTTCAAACATGATTTTATATAATCTCGTGGTATCGAGCCACTGATTTACAATAATTTTGTTGGACTGTAGCCATTTCTTATAAATTATTGGTCGCGTGAAAATCGTGGCAGTACCTTATAATTAATTCTAGTTAGTATGTCAGGCAGTCACGAAACATTAATTGTTTATCAGTAAGCGAGCTATCTAAATTTATACCCACACCTCAACAACTCGACATTGCCAAATGATTTTCAATAACAAATTGAATTTTTAAAACCTCAAACTTTAAAAATAGCACAAATATAAATAGAACGTCGTCGAAAATCATAAATCAAAACACACAACTTTCTCCAGTATATAACAGAAACGCACCAATTATGCCACGCCACTGAATTCACATGAAACTTAGTAGAGATTTATTTGACAGGTATATATTTTGTATAAATGGTCTGCAGATCAACTCTCGAAATGAAATAAAATTTTATCTCCGGTCAAAACCGTTCCAGTGTTTCTGAACGAGCAAGCAGGAACGAAGAAGAATCAATACGAACAATAAAAGTAGAAATAAAGAGAGCGTAAAATAAAAGGTTTTTTTTGGAAAATAAGACGTATTTGATGACGGCAATAAAAAACAAGTTGATGAAAAGTGTTGTTCGGAAAATATATAAAGGGTTAGGTATTCGACAACTATTTTATTTGAAGATATTTCCACTGTAGACGTCGGGATTATTTCCGATCCCGGGTTTATTTTCGATCAAATAAATTACATTATATCTGTATCTATCTATCTATAGATACACACATACAAATATATATAAACACACATATTTGTTGCAATCCATGATATATTAACTGAGGTATTATTATTGGACATTACTGGAATTATTAAAATAGATTACTGTATATCTGAAATACTCACTTTGTTAGGTATTGCATTTATTCATAAACAAATAATCTCTCTCTCTCTCTCTCTATATATATATAGAGAGAGAGAGAGAGAAAGGAGAGAAAGATATATATTAGAAATAACACATAGACAAAGAGAGAAACAAGTGGATCAAAAAAAATCAAAGTTATGGATGTTATATAAAAAGTGAGAAATTTTAATGGACCTCTAGAATAATAGCAACAAAGATGATAGAGAATGAAAATGAACTATTCATGTAGCAAGAAAAGAATACCACTAAAAGACAACAAAAATTATTGATTGGGAATCTAGAGATATAAAAAATCTCAGGAAGAGATTTTTGTGATTTTTTATATCTCTAGCTAAGTTTCAAATATATTGAAAATAAATTTCAAATATTTAATTTACCTGTTGAAATAAAATCCTAGTTATTTGGTCGGTATGTTTGATCTATATGGAATTTTAATATCAGATGTATTTTTATGTTCAAAATAATTAGTCATTTTTTGATGTGATTAAACGAAAAAATATTACAAAAAATAACAAAATAGTTAATTTACTAATATGGTAACATATTTCATTATATTATACTAAAAATAGTATAAAAATGAAAATTTATAAAATATAATTATTTTTATCATTTATTTACAAAAAACATCCATATTTTTTTACATTTAGACAAATTTTCAATCGTTTAAAAATTGTCATCATAAAATATGTATTTGAATTTAAGGTATTTTTTTAGGAATATTTAAATATTTATCTTAAAAAATAATTTAATGTTCTCTTTCTCTCTCTCTCTCTCTCTCTCTCTATATATATATATATATATATATATGTATGTACGTATGTATCTATATACATACAGATATGCATATAAGTGTATTAATTTGAAATTTCACGACAATGATTTAGCTCTTCGTACATAATTTTTTTTACTAAAATCAAAAAAACAAACCCGTTCACAGAAGTGCAAAATTATCCATGATGTATATATCGATAACATGTTGAGTTTGTTAAACTTGTCACACATTTAACAGTGTCTCGTGCGATTTGATGTGACATGTGAACACGAACCATTCAGTAACAAATGTCGAATGGACTAGTGGAACTCGTCGGTGTGAATTCGAATCTGGTCGCGTGGATAATTGACCGAAATGCTGTCTGTGCATATTATCGATTTGTATTTAACAAACCGTAACTGGGTAAATAGTGTAGTTGGTAACAAGTTTGTCTGAACGTACCTTGATATCGTCTTGGCAATGTCTTTTGTTGTATTATTATGAGCAAACTTACTTGTTTCTCTATATCATGATGCAAACTTACTTCGTACTTACTTAATTAACATAATTAAGTATACGGTGCAGCAACAATCTTTCATGAATGAAACGAACGATTCTTTAACATATATATATATATATATATATATAATAAAATTTAAAATAAACAGTAATCAGTACTTGAATATAATTAATTTTAAAATATTAATAACGTAAAAATTAATATAAACTAATAAAATAATTCATACAATTGAAAAATAAAATAAAAAGAGAAATAATAATAAGAAAAATTTAAAAAGAAGAAATGTTTTTTTAAATTTTATTCATTTATTTAGAAAAATTAAAAATTTACCACTTAGAATTTGATGAAGTAAAAGATTAATTAAATTTTGCATCCAACTTTAAAAAATATTTATTGCTAATATACATATATATGTAATATTTAGATTGTTTGGATTTGTTATATATTTTTCCAGACGTATTTCTAACTCAAAACTTGAACAAGATTTAAATTATTTTAAGTATTTTTTTTGCTCATTTGGTATAAGATTAATCTATGCTTTTTTATACTTGAGAAGTATATAAAAAAATGTTGTTGATTTTATTTCATATTTCACGAATAGGTAAATAAATTTCTATTTTACTACAATATTTTTATAAAAAAAATCAGCTACAAAATCACTTTATAATTTAACATTTTTAAGAAATATATCAATTACAACTGTTTATAAAATAAGCTAGATACATATATGTATTTTCAAAAAAATAAATTATTATACTAAGATTTTATTAAATCGTGCAATCAATACTTATTTTTATCCTTATTGATAATTCTTTTTTTGAAATAAATAATAAATCATCATTCAAGACTTTAAAAATATTTCCTGGTATTCGAATATTTTTTTTATGAAAAATTAATTAATTTCAGTACTAAATGTACTGTAAAAAATGTAAAATTAGACTAACAATTTGTTTTAAACTATATAGGTAGGGAAATATTTAATTCTTTAATTTTTATTTTGAGCAATTTGTTGTTTCATATAAAATATTGTCATTTATTCTTAATTCTCTCTCTCTCTCTCTCTCTCTCTCTCTCCCTCTCTCTATATATATATGTATGTATGTATGTATATAAAGTAGATTAAGTTGTTTCGAAAAAACATATCAGAAAAATCTCTGTCACATCACCGATCCTCACTTCGACCTCTGATATCGTACACCATTTGTTGAGTCCACCGGGACAGATGAGCGAAGTGAACGAACAACACAACTGAGCAACAAAGTCCAACACCGACGAGATTTTCCTTCGTAACAAGCAACTGATTATATCCGCGGGCCATTGCATCGTAATTATACGAAATGATCGCATTTTTGTGCGCGTGGGATCGCGCGCAGAGATTGTGGATAAAGGTTTTTTGACAGGGATTATGAAGAAAAATCCTGAGTAAACATTAATCATTTTTCATATGTTCAACGTATACACACAAACACTCGCATACGACTTTGAAGCCGAAATTCATTATATCAAAGGTTTATTTTTTTCCGACACTGTCCCAAACAAACATTCCAAATAAGTTTTCACGTGTTTTTCGACAGAATTTTATTAAAAGCGTATACATTATATCCGTGAAGCAGTTGAGCGTTATTTATCGTAATAAAGTTTTGTTTAATGTGTGTCCGATTTTTATATTTTATTTTAACTACTGAAATTATAATTAGATCACTATAAAAACATTACTTGTTTGAATATCCCTACAAACATGATTTGATTTTTGATATTTTGTTTAATTTGAAACTCGATATGTATTTAGGATAAAAAATTATTAACACATCATTTATATTCATAAAAAAATCTAATTTATTTGTATAAAAATACACATTTAAATTGCTTCGAAATAAATTCAAAATAGAAACTAATTAAGTAGTCAAAACATACTATTTCCTGAATAACTTTAGATTCAAACTAATGAGCTATTAATATCACCGACTTTTCTAAACTATGTGATTGAGTGTTTCTTAATCGACGTGGATTCTATGTTCTTCAGTAAAAGCTGTTTAGGTGTTGATATACTTCTTTTAACACGTCATCTATTAATCGGAGTCTAAATCAATTTACACTTATAATCAATCAATTTTTTAAAACGCTCTCAAGATTAAAACTCATTAGGCGTTCTTAACGAGAGATGACATCGTTTTCTTAATGAAAGATAACATATCTTTTCAATTTACACAGAACATTCATTCTCTCTTTTGGTAATCTAAGAAAATATTTTAATTTCATCATTGACATACACACACATACACAAATATATATATATATGAATATAATAAAATTTTCTATTTTCTATTTAAATTTTTAATAATGAACTATTTAAATAAACTTAATTAAATAACAATATTTTTTACAACATATTATTTTCATCGACTGTTACTTCATTGTAATTCACAAAGCATGTTTTAATTATATAGTGAATATTTAAATTTTTAATGAAAATTTTAATAAAGAAAAATATTTGTGAATTTCTGTAATAGTTTTACCTTGTAATAAATTTTCGTATAAAATATTCAACAATTTCTATTATTTGAATTTTTGATACATGAACATTGTATGATGCTAGGAATATAAATTCATTTTAGAATCAAAATTTCAAAGTTTTAAAAATAATTTATTTAATTAAATGGAATTTGAATGAAAATACAATTTTATTTTGATTATGTTTGTAATTAACGTTTATTTAAATTAAACGTAATTGGAAATAATTGACTTTTTCTGATTTTAAATATTCTGTATGAAAAAGCTTGATTATTTTAGAAAGAAGTAAATTAAACATGAATTATTTTTTTAATAAGTTTTTGTTTGAAAATTTAATTCTGTGAAACGTAATGAAATATGAATATACTTTTTATCAAATATGACAAAATCTACAGTTACTAATAAAGTAAATATTTAATTTTATTTTAAAATGAAATGGAATTAGAAATAAAATAAATTTATTTACAGAGTTCAATAATCATTTCAGTAGTCATAAAATAACTGTTAGAACTTTAAGAAAATCTAAGAATTTTATAATACACATAAAAATTTAAAATGTATGCAATGATTATTAATTTTGTGATTTAATTTTATAATGAAAAGTGAGTATTTTAGATAAATTGATTTTAAAAATAGTCAAATTATTAAATCGTATATTTTTTTACAGTAAATGTTTAGAAATTATATTTATTTATGAAAAATCTAGTCTAGTTACAATAAATATTCACTTTTTCCAATTACCAATTATGAAAAAAATAACAACCATTATAAAAAAGAATTAATAAATGTAGACAAGATTTTAGTTAATTTTAAAGTTTTTAAAAATTGTACTGTAAAGAATAAAAAAGTCTTAACAGTTTAATAAAATAAAATTAATCAATTTTTTATTTTAAATTTATTTATGTATTTTAGTTTTTGTAATAACTATATCAATAAAAAGGTATTATTTCATGAAAAAGGTAAAAGCCAAAATTCAAACTAATATATATATATATATATATATATATATATATATATATATATATATGTAGGTATGTATATTCAATGGTTATAACTTTTTATTAATTTTCCTATGTGATATATGCTTTTTTGATCTTTTATATATGTGAAATGATTCAAATGGGTTTTCAACATATCCTGGCATATTTTCCCTTTAAACGAAAAGAGAAGAAAGAATAAACCTTTACTAGAAAATGCACAAAAAACATAAAGGAATGAGATACACCTAGCGCACAAATAACCAAGAATAAATCCGCAGCTAAGGTGATTCAAAACACAAAATCCAATACACACACTTTTCCGTAAATACACTCATATATATATATATATATATATATATATATATATATATATATATATATATATATATATATACACGAAAGAATACGTATACTACATACGCATACATGGACGAGCAGATAAAAGCAGTCCGTTCCAATATGACATCATAATCCAGTATAAACTTGGCCGGTGGGACAGGACGACGCACCGTGTAACTGATTGGAGCCAACCCTTTGACATCGTCGGATTACGGATTTCGCGGTCGGGGTGGTCCGGCCAACGACTGACTGCTGTAAGGGCTGCTGTTACACTTGTGATATATTCACGGTTACGTGAATGTTGATATTACTGGTAAAGTAAGAAAATGGTTCGAAATCGATAGATTTTCGTAGATTTTTTTTAATCAGATAATTTTTAAATAAATAAATCAGACAATATGTTTCATTTACAACCCCAATATCACAATATATTAAAAAATGTTCAATGATTGTTTATTGTCATTTTCTTTTACATAACCTGATGCACTTTTCGATAGCATTGCTACCATTATTGCATTCTGATAATGTTTAGTAATTATTTATAATCACTTTTTTTGTATATAGAGTTATCCAAATGTGACGCCTAGATTTGTGTTTTATTAAAAAGGAACAAAATAAATTTTCCTTATACACATTTTTTTAATCAAACACAAATTTAGGCGTCACATTTGGATGCCTCTATATACAAAAAAAAATGATTATAAATAATTACTAAATACTTTTTAATATCTTGTAACTAAACATTTATACTGAGATGGAGAAAAGTGAAAAATATAAATAATACAGAATTCAGTGTTGTATTGTAGTCGAAAAACAAATTATTACAAATTTACAATTATATTTTTTTTACTTTTTAAAATTTTGGGGAATGTTTTTTAGGTTGTTAATCATTTTAAAAATACAATAAAAAATAATTATTTTGTTATACAACTTTTGAGTAATTATTTTTAATTATCAATGATTTGATAGTAGTTTTATTTTTAGGTAATTTTATATTATAAAGCAAAGAAATAAAATTCATTGATTTATAATCGATTTGATACGATTTTATTTGATATTTGCATTGATACAAATGAATTTTTATCTTCAACACCACAAAATATGTTATGAAGTGTTCAATAATCACTTATTGTTCACTTTTTGTTTATAATAATAGTCAGCTGAAGCGCATTTTGATCATCAAAACCTTTTTGTTAAAAAAAATATTTGCATTTCTATAGAAATAGCTATTTATTATCTAATATTTATTTTTTGAGAGTGTTATAAAATAAAATATAGAAGTAAATAAATAAATTAAGTCGTGGTATTATTAATAAAAAGAAAACTATATTATTTACAATAAATGTTCATTGTGTGAGTATTCACATGAGCAGAGAATGAAAAATGTGTTAAATGGACTGAAACGAATGAATAAAAAACAGAGTAAAGAACATTTCAACATTAACATGAACGTCAATGTAGTACAGTTTCAAATATGGAGCAGAGAACGAGTGTAAAGAAGAGAATGAGTAGAACAAAACCCGGTTGGTATGGAGCTAGTACTACTGGACGATGCACAAGGGTCGCGCTGACGTGGCGGTCGGTCGAATACTAGAGGACGCTCATGTCCCCGGGGCGCTGTATCCGACAGGAGTCGTAGCTGACGCCACAGACTTCGATGATGCTGTTTTTCGTCACCATCTCGTTGGCTGACTAGCTGGCTGGCAGGCAGACAGGCAAGTAGGCAGTCATCCAGTGGCGGTGTGAGATACTTGTCACAGACACAGGCGGTACAGTTAACCTTTTTTGTGAGGTTTTACATGTTCGGTAGATGTTAATTTAAAATTCGAGCACGTTCGCGTATGGCATCAACTAAATTTTTAAATATATTCTGTATATTCATTTATTAACTTCGAAATGAAACATTAACAAATTTGAAAGTCCACGTACAGATATTTTCTAGTTCATTTCATCGAATGTAATGGCTGTTCAGTTTTTAAACAGTTTTCGATTCTGAACTTTTTATAAAATGTTAAAAATTAGTTTTGTCTGGTTTATACATTTTTTAAAAAAATAATCAATAGAAAATATTTTTATTTGCTAGAAATATTTTTGTAAATTATATATATTTTGATTTATATATATATATATATATATATATATATATATATATATATATATATATATATATAATAAAAAATATATAAAATTAAATAAATAAAAAATAAGAAATATAAAATTTTCTTCTTTAAAAATCCTTTATTTAAAATATTTTTTAAATTAAATACTTTTGAGATAATAAAATATTTTCAATAATATTTTTATATATTAAAATATTACTGATTACTGAATACTTTATAACTATTATGGTGTTGAGGTTAAAATTCATATTTGTAAACTATAAATTTTTTACAATATCATATTTTTTAAACATAATTATTAATTTATGATAAGATAAAGTGAATTTTTTTTAAGAATGCGATTAATTTTTTGAAAACACCAAACTTTTTATAAAAAAATATGGTCCGATTATCATCATTTATTATCACAGGATTAAATACGATTAAATTCTCTGAGCAGTTAATTCTTCATTTCGGCAATTAGATAATAATTTATTTACGAGTTATTACAAACCCTGGCCGTTTAAAAAAATTGCTGCCCGTGTACTGTATAGTCGTCATCATAGTCTTAGGCTAGTGGTGGTTCCCAAACCTACAATAATCCTATAGTAGACATGAACGGACAGCCGCTGACAGGCTCAGTGGGAAAACGATGCGGGATTATGTTTGTGCACGATGTTATGTGGGTGGAAGAAGTAACGACCAACACCACAACCGATGATGCCGTTACTATACTAGTCTATCTTTACTACAACCCTATATTGAAAAGTGGGTTGATTTTCTTGTATGTCTAAAGGTGTTTGAGAAATTGAACATGTAGACTACACGTGCATTGTCTTCGACAAACAAAAACATCTTCAGACGGTTTGCTAAACTAATAGTTTGAATGTCTTTAGGGTGAAGCAGAGGTTTTTGTGAAGGGACATTGCTCTCAACTAATGAATACTAACGATGCCAATTTTAGGTTTTTCCATACACGAACTTTCTGTGAAAATTGAGTATCTGATTAATGTCTCTTAGTTTTACTGAAATTTGTATATATATATTTGAACAAAGCAATTAACGGAAAAGGAACGTTAATAACAAAATAATATGTAAAAAAGTCACATATTAGAAATTTAAATGGAAAATTACAAAAAAATTGGTGAAAGTTCAATTTTGTCAGAGGTGCTCGAGCTTGAAAATTTTTAATATTTACTAATTTTTTCAATGAAAGATTTTAAATTCAGATTAAAAACATCAAATAAAGAAAATATGGTTAAAAATTGGAATCTCTATCAATTAATCTGTAATCCTCAATAGACATATAACTAGGATTATTATTCTAAAAAGACACGGTTTAAATTTGTATAACACTAAAAAAAATAATTTTACAAGAAAAATATTCTTTAGTTACAATTATTTAAAATTATTATTTTTAAATAAACATATACTTAATTTTTTATTATTTAATTAATAAACACAATGGATTTGTGTTCCAAAAGAATAATGGTAAAAAATATAAACCTGTGAATAGTGTTTGAGGTTATATATTAAAATAATGATGCAGGTTTAGCTAAAACTGTGTATGTGATTAATATTAATTCATCATTGGGTAAGTTCAGAACAATAGTATTTAAAATTATAATGGCATACACAAAATTCAGAAAAAGCATTTGATAAAAATCAAAAAGAAGCGATAGAAAATATTATGCATTAAAATATATTATATTTAAAAGATATAAAACTACTACAGTAAATGTAATAGTAGAACTCAATAACCATTTGAAATATCTTGTTTTTACAAAAAACAGCCCATCAGAAACTTCATGAATACAATATACACAAATAAAGAAAATTGTACAATTTGCTAGTGCTTCTATTATTTTGTCCATTCGTTGTATATGAAGTATGTTTTTTTCATTTTTTTTATATTTTGATTGCTCTTTTCAATACATTATATATATATATATATATATATATATATATATATATATATATATATATATATTTATAGTTGTGAACATAATAAAGGTTTGTATTTTTATATCTTCAATTTTATTACGTTTGTAATACATCACGTATATAGATTTATTTAATTTGTAAAAAATTTATAAAATTCGAAATTTTAAATTAATCATTAATTCATATATATTGTACTTCATTGTATTTCTCAATTATATTTTAATTAAAAAAGTATTACGTTCGTTACTGTACATCAAACGTAACCTAGTTTTGAGTTAACAAAATACAATTTAATCCAATTCTAAATCCGAACAAATCGAAATATTAAATAGACAGAAACGAAAAATCAAAACATATATATATATATATATATATATATATATATCCACATATGTATATTTGTGTATAGATGCTTGAATGTATAAATGATAGAACATAACGTCACTGTCGCCGACTTTACAATAATTCCAGACGTGTATATATGTATATTTCGAAACGTATAAACCGGGAACGTAATCACATACAAAAAAGTCTATAATCCAATTACACGGTCAGGATATTTCAACATTGATGTACGGATATGCCATCCTCTCGACAAAAAGTCACATCACAAAAGAGTAAATTCAAATTAAATCAAAGCGCCATCACGATGCGATCCGTCGCCGTCGTTCGTGTTCTTTTTCTTCTCTCGTGTCCGTTCCTTCGTTACGCCCTTAACGTACGTGTGTCTGCAACAATCATCCGCGCATAAAAGTGAGAACAGTTGTTCGACTTCGCCGCGAGCGAACGTCAAGAAAACGAATCACAACCTAATCAGCTGTCCAAAGTTCAATTGTGATACAAAATTACATCACGCGCAATACTACACTACGTTCAATTTGTGAGACAGATCAAACACATTTAGATCTAGCTCTATTGTGCCTAGGTTTTTTTTTACAATGTAACATATTGAGAGGGTTTGTGCCACAAGTGTATACAGTTTATACATACATGTGTATACACATACAGATATATATATATATATATATATATATATATATATATATATATATATATATATATTTACAGTATATAAAGGATCATCCAAATGTGATGCATTGTTTTGAGTTTTATTAAAAAGAAACATGTGTATAGTTTTTTTAATAAAACACAAATCTAGGCGTCACATTTGGACGATATATATATATATATATATATATATATATATATATATATATATATATATATATATATATATATATATATATTTATAAACTGAGAAATCTAAAGATTACAGATTGTAAAATTTCTTCATTCAATAAACTTGGGTTATTCAAAAAAATGATTATATATTGAATCCATTGAATATTATATTTTTATACATTTGAAATATAAAAATAAATTCTTGTGTATATATAGGTATGAATAAAATCATTGTGTATAATATAAAAAAAATATTTATTATTTTATATTAGAAAAAAATAATTGTTGGGGGTAATAAAGTATATAGTTTAGTTCTATCTGTTTTTATTTATTTATTCGTGAGTTTCTTATAAATTCTATACATAAACAAATACAGTATCACTTGAAATTCTAATATATAATACATCAAGATGGAATAAGTATTGAAATAGGTCATAACAACGAAAAAAGAAAACTTAATAGTTTGAACGATGAAACTATCGTGAATATAGATGTATGAATAAAGTTCTTATAAAGATTTTTACAGTATATGAATATTTTATAGTATTAATATTTTATATATGTATATTTTAATAACTTTTTATAAATAAATTATTTAAAATTAGTAAAAGACAGGATATAATTTTTCAATATTTTTAATGAAAACTTATAGTAGTAAGATACTGGAAGAGTTAAATGTACGAGGATCATTTGATAAGAATGGTAAAAAAGTAAGAAAAACTAAATTGAAAATTTTAATTTCATTAATTAATTAACTAAATTAAACAATAAATAAATTTACCATACTTATCAAATGACCTTCGTATTTAGGAGTGAACACGATTAGAAGAAAATAATCACAATTTAAAAAAAATCGGTTATTATAGGGCAGCTTAAATGAGACTGAAGGATAGTAAAGAATAGTAAATAATAAAGCAAGTAAATGTATGTCTAAATCCTTCCATTTTATTTGGGTCACTCTATACATATTTTTAAAAAAGTAGATTTGAATATTTGTATTTAAAGATGAATTAAAATTATATCAAATAAATTAAACTTCTATTATTGTTTAAATATTTTGTTATTTTACTACCAAATATTTTTGGTTTAATCATTTAACACTTATTTGTATGAAATCACTATTAATTTTTTTAGTAATTACTAAATATATATATATATATATATATATATATATATATATAATTTTAGTAAAAAAAAGAAAATAAAAAAACATATTTATATATTTTAACCAAATCTTATTTATACAACTTGATAAATAATTTACTTACTTGACAGTGATTAATTTATTTTATTACATTTTTATGTTTTAATAAAAAATCATTGTTACCTACGCCTATTTTCTTCATGTAAATAAATTATTTTTGATGTAATAATTTCGTACCTATTTGTACGAAATCATTATTTAAATTTTCAGTATTTACTGACAAATATTTGTTTGTAGGTGTGTAAATGCATGTATATATATATATATATATATATATATATATATATATATATATATATATATATATATAATTTTTAAAAGAAGGTAAAATAAATAATATATTTAATTTACATATTATAACCAAATCTTATTTATACAACCTAATAAATAATTTTCTTTCTTGACACTGACTAACTTATTTTATTACATTTTTATATTTCATAAAAAAATCATTGTTTATCCTTATCTATTTTTCTCATGAAAATAAATAAATCTACTTATTCATAATATCGTAGGTTTGTTAGTAAATCTTCAGATAAATATTTTAATTTTATATATATATATATATATATATATATATATATATATATATATATATATATATGTGAATATATCTTTATATACAGCTATCATTATTATAACTTATAAACATTGCATGTTTCTATTGCATGTAAAACATTAATAAATCATTTGTATTCTGCAAAATCATAGTGTATCTATTTGAAAAATAAATTTTCCTTCCGTCGATCATAGAATTTACAATTATAAATCGTTCTAGAAGCAATGTTTATACTAAATTTTTCAAAATGAATTTTGCATATATATATATATATATATAGTTGAAAATAAATTCTAGTATAATTTTGGAAGTTTATTCAAAGTCGAAGCTTAACTTTGATTAAGTGGATACAGTAATATTTTTACATTTTTTGTAAATAGTTGCTGTTAGTACAAGTATGTCAATTGGATGACATGAATTTTTTTCGAAAATCTTATGAAAAATATCTATGGTCGAATTGGCACTGTTTCAAATATATACATACATACAAACATATATATATATATATATATGTGTGTGTGTGTGTGTGTGTGTGTGTGTGTGTGTGTGTGAATGTGTTTGAATTTGTAAATAAACGAACACAAGGTCTTTGTGTAAGTTCGTATTACGTTCATTGTATTCTCAACTAATTGATTAATTGAAACGATGAAAAATGATATCATTTATCAATTGATTTATTGTTACTTTCGATTCATAATTGAATTTATTATACGTATAATGAAATCTTTTTTCCAAATATTGAACATTGCAAACGGTTTCTGTTAAATAAATGAATTATTTAAAATCGCAAATAGCAATAAACGTTAGGTAAATGAGAGTTTTCAATATTAATTCGTTCTAATACAAATAATGTATCGATAAATATTGATTTATAATTGAAAGTATTTAAATGTTTTATTTATTAATAAATATCGAATTGAAAGAGTTGGAAAAATTATACACGACTGAATATTGAATGTGAAGATCACCACAGTAATATTTCTAATAAAAAAAACAACATGTATACAAGTCTTCATCAAGTACGTATATTTAATATTTAATGATCTGATTATAAGAGAAAATAATTTTGTTTACACGAGAAACAAATATTTTTATAAGCGAAACGATCTTCTTACATATACGTTGCACACTAGAAAAAGCACTTCATATGTTGTAAGATGTTTGGGTAGGGGCAAAGCATGAAAACTGAGTGAATAGCTTGGGGCGACGTTGCTTAGACTGCATGTTATGTTACCGTCGTGGTTGTTACAAGCATATTCTATCAGACAGATAAATCTAAATGTATATTAATGTGTGTGCCTGCCTCCTCCTCTGTAAAGAAATTATACATCCATATTTGCGTACACATCAATTTTATATCAATATCGATTTATCTTTATTTCACGTTGTTAATTAACTCTGGCTCACGTAATTTATGGGTACGTATTAGATTTATGGATGCAAAAAATCAATTGCCGGCTTGCGAGTTTAAGTGAAGGTTATTGTACAACGAAAAAAAGAGATGTCAATAATGATGGATATTTGGATGGTGTAATAATTGGAATAGTGTGGAAAAATATTTGTCGAGTGCAACGATACACGTTCGTACCTTTTTTTCGTCTTTTATTTCTTTCGGCTTAAACCCGGTAAAAACAACAAGTAAATGTTTCGGACGTTTATATAATTTATCGCTTTTGACAGAGGCGGAGTTTATGTGTAGGCCGGTGTTTATTATTTTTTAATAATCTTGCGGAAAATTAATAATTTATAGGTTGCTGTACGAAATTGAATAAAAAGAACGTTCAGATGAACAAATTCTACGAATAAATTATGTTTCACTAAATGTGCAATATATATATATATATATATATATATATATATATATATATATATATAATTTAGTACGCTATTAATTTCATCATTAAATAATATTAGAAAAATAAAGAAAGTTAAGATTATGAAATACAAATAATAATATAAAGGAAGAACAGTACGAAAGAATAATTTTGAATAATAATTTAAGTAATAGCTGATTTTATATATTTTTAATTTTCAGAACTAAATAAAATTATTGATAAATTTACAAATCTACTACCTTTCAATTATGTATATGTATAAACTATTTATAATAAAATATATTAATTAATTTAATATTGAATTAAATCATCTATTTTTTATTTCTACTTGCTCTTTTTTAATCAATTTCATATCATTGATATAAATCAAATAATATAAAAATAATAAAACATTTACTAACAAATTTAAAAATTAAGAATATGTGAAAAACGTAAATTATATTTTATATTAAAATTAATTATTTAATGTCAAATATTCTATGTTTAATTGAATTATTCTCTGATATTGTAAATACCTATATATATTTTTTAATAAATTTCATACTACATATTGCAAAAAACATTTTTGTACTAAAACTAATATTTTTTATAAGTTTTAAATAAATCAAATATAAATATTGAAAATTTATAAATATCCTGTCATAATGATTGATGATAAGTGAACTAAGTCTAAGAAAATCGACTTTATGTCAATTACATAAATGGAAATTGATCAAATATTTCCAGGTGCATGTACACGTTTTTATTTTATGAATATAAATAAAATATGACAAATATTTATAAAAAAAATTATATAATAAATTTAAATCAACTATTATACTTAAATAATATTATACAAATTTTCATAGCTATGAGCTTTCATCTCTTAAATAATAACAAAATAATATTTTTAGTCAAAATGTCGTTCATCGATATATATATATATATATATATATATATATATATATATATATATATATATATATATATAAAACATTTTGTGGAACAGAAAGATGATGGATCATTCGAAATGAAAGAATTTAGAAGAAGCTTTTATACATCAGTTAAATGATGGATAAAGGTTTGAGCATGAATGTGATTATATACATATATATATATATATATATATATATATATATATATATATATATATAAATATATATATATGAGTGTGTGTGTGTGTACATAGACAGATTGATAAATGTGAATCTAAGAAATATAATTTTATTTTATTTTAAAAATAGCTAAATTCATTTATTTGTTATAATTTATAATGAAATTGTATTTTATGATTTTTGATAAATTTAACTTTTAACTCTTATATAAAATACATACAAATAAAATAATTTTAACATTTTATTTCATTATGAAAGACACGTTTGACTGCAGATAATTATATTTTTTAAATTAATTATACTTTTTTTTTAAAAAAAATCTATATATAATAATTTATTATACTCTCTGATTTTAATTAAAATAATTACAGTCTTAAAATATTTATAAATCAAAAGTAACATTTGTAACAATATTATTTTTATTTCCAGGTATGTTTATAATAAAGTATTATATTTTTTTTGAATTTAGAAAATATATTTTATAAATTATAAAGGCTTTGATTTACTATTATAAAATTTTTGGAAAAACATATGAAGTAAATTAAAATTTCAATTCACAAACACTAATTTAGATATCAGAATATAAATATTTTTCAAAATGTTCATTTTTTTACATTTTCCATACAAAGGAATAAATATACATATACTGTTAATTTAATTAAAATTGAAATTTACTTAACAAAACAGATTTCGTTTGAATATTTCAAAAGATACATGAAAAAGTTGTAAACGTGATAAACTTGTTATAAACACGAAAATAGATTATGTTCGAATAAACGTGTTTCGGTCACAGGATCGATCGATAGGTTTGGTGACACGTTACCCACTCAAAACAAATTTTACTTTGTCATTTAATACACATGATTAGCCCCAATAAACACATTAAACAGTAAACGAATTTAAAAAGCCTTATTATCTTTAGTTAATCATTACGATATATAATTTCGTGCGACGTGTAATTCACAGCGTAAAAGCGTGAACAAAACAATAATTCTTTGATATATGCATCCAGTTTACATGTACTCTACATCAAACGAACACATATGTACGAATGTATGTAGCAAATCAAATATGACGATAAACGTGAATCACGTTAACATGATTTCATTTCATACGACATTTTAATGCACCGACTTTTGTATCATGTGTTTATATATATATATATATATATATATATATATATATATATATAATATATATATATATACAAATGTATATGCATGTTTGATTGTATATTCGTACGCGAATCCACCGTCTGCGTTCCGGCCAGATCGCAATACGATTTATAGTTCGTTATCGCGATGCGGCAATCGTTAAGGCTCAAATAGACGCTCATAAAACATATCAAATACTCAATAACGCCCACTTAACGCGCACTCAGATGCTAAATTATCACTCATTGCCAGTCTAGCGGCTGTGTGTACACTTTGTCGAATGTTAAAGTTTCGGAATTTATGTGTACTATATGGAAAGGCGTACAGAGAGAACCGGAGATAATATTCAATCAATGACCTCTATTAAACGATTGTGATTGGTTTGGTTTAAGATAACTGACATCGTTATGTGACCTATGTGGATCGAAATCGGACGAGACTGAAATATGAACTTCGAAATGACTGAACATCAATGGTCTTTGTACGTATATTAAAAAGAAATAATCATATATATATATATATATATATATATATATATATATATATATATATATATATATATAATAGAAATAATCATATAGAAATTGAAGGAATGATAGATGATAAAAGAAAAAGGTTGAAAAATATTCATAGTTTTTCATAAATTTTATTAAAAATGATTCCTAGATTAATTAAACATATTTTTTTGAAAAATAAACTTATTTTTAGAAATCTTGTAGAAATTAATTTTTATAAACAAATCTAATTACAACTGTTTATAAGAAAATCAAAAATGTTTTTGTGTATTTTGGTGAAGTAAGTTATTAATAATATTTTTATATATTAAAATATTATATACTCAAGTTTTTTTTTAATAAAACACAAATCTAGGCGTCACATTTGGATGACCATGTATATTATGTATAATTTTGTTAAATTTTCAATATTCTTGTATAAAAATGTTATTTTAAATCTAGAATTTTTATTTGAACATATTTTAACTAAATTGTTTTCAATATCGATAAGAAATTTGTATAAGAATCTTTATAAAATATAATATTATATTTTCTTATAATTGAAATATTGATTTGAAAAAAATATTTAAATTCATTTATATACAAGCAACGAAATATCTACGTGTATGCATATATAATTTTATATCTGTTTTAAGTACGTATAATTTATAAAATATAAAAAAGTTATTAAACATAAAAAGAGCACAGATTGTTGAAGACAGAATTCAAAATAATGATGCAGAGTTCAATTACGTATGCTAACATTAAAACAATCATATTACTGTTCTATCGAAAATACTAGACATAAAGTAATTTAATATAACGTCGCTTATATTGACTAGATTCTCAGTAACGGAGCTGATGAAATTTATGAAACAATTTTAAACGGGTTTCAAACTTTTTAGTGTCACTAGCATGCAGACACTAGACAATAACGTCAGTTTATGATCTTACCATACACATACATACACACACAAATATATATATATATATATATATATATATATATATATATTATATGTATGTATATATGAAAGTATATTCAGAGTTGAAACTGTAAAACAACCAACAAAGCACATTTCACTTGTATATCGATTATTTTGCAGCGACACGTACTTATATATTGTGGGTTCAAGCAACACTATTTGTTAAATTGTTATTGTTTGGGGGAAAAGATGATATATTTTACGATGTAATACCCGACTGCACTGTCTGTTATTCCCTAGAATAAAGATGATATAATGAAGTTAAGGGTTACAATATAAATGTCGAAAGTATCAAATAAATTGTATCGCCGTTTGTTGTATTAGGTAAGATGTGTTGCTCGAACAACGATGAAGAATGAAAAATACAATGAGAAAAGTGTTGGCGGTTGAGATATTTGTTCGTGCGAAATTGTTGTGAGCTTGAATGTTATAAAACATTGAATACACTTGCAAAAATAGTATATTTTGTTTGTTAAGGTTTCTTGATGTGAAAAGTTCAATTTACATCATTCATATATATATAGGGTGGCTCAAATGAGACTGAAATATAGTAAAGGATAATAAATGATAATAAGGAAGTAACTGTTTGTCTGAACCCTTCAGTCTCATTTGTGCCACCTTATATAATGTGTGTGTGTGTGTTAAAATTGTTCTGAAATATACTAGCAGAGTTAGTTCCGAAATTATATTGCCATCACGAAGTCACGTATTTCCATATTTTCTTAGTAAATAATATTTAAACAAGTAGATGTGTGAACACTCCATGACGCCTACTTTTCTTTCTATGTACAGAAATATACATGTGTTTATATTTACGGTCGCTACTTGAATTTCTAATTGTATATTATATAAATAATAACAAAGTGTACATTGTTAGATATAGGGTACAACGATAATATTACGGTTAGTTATGTAAAAGTACTTAACTAGTTTGTAAACTTTTTTGACAAAACTATTTAAATGTAGAATATAGTTTTAGTAACAAACTATTCTGCACTAACATTTCTAAAATTGAATTACATACTTCACATTGGTGCTGTACTAATTTTGAAATATTTGTTAAAACATGCAACAAATCTAAAAATTTAGAACTCGCTTGTATGTACAAATAAAAATGAAAAAGAACAAAATAGATCAAAAAGAAGATAAAAATTACAAATGTTATAATAAAAATGAAGAGTTTGAAATGAAAATAGGCCAGTCATAGAGTAAGAAAAGCGACCATCAATTGATAAGTGAATTTATTGAGTGAGAATATGATACATATAAAAGGGCCCAGGAAGAGACTCTTGGATAGATAGAATAGAGATATAGGAAAATTTATTGGAATAGACTGAAAGAGAAGAGCATTGATTCTGTTGAAGTGGAAAATTTTGCAACAGGCGTTTATTCAGCAGTGGATAGAAATAAGTTAATGATGTTAATGATTATTATGTATATATATGAAATTAAATTAAAATGTGTCAAATCAATTTGCAAATAAATGATTGATCTTTTCCTACTATTTTTGATATAAATAAAAAATATAGTACATTAAATAAACGTAAAATAATATATATATTGCATTTTAACAGCGTTAAAATTGAATTTCATTAAAAAATATCAAACTAATAAAGCAAATAAAATTAATTGATAAAAATAATTATTTCTTAAAAAGTATAAAATTTTATTAAGAAAATCGTCAAAAGAATTAAATGAATTCGCATTAAATAAAGATAAAAGTATTTTAATTCTAATAAAAATTCACAAATAAATTTTTAGTAAATTCTAAAAAAATTCTATTATTAGAAAAAATATACTTAAATAAAAAACCTAAAAGTATGGAATAAATTAATATTAAATGATTATAAAATGTTATTAGTTTTTAAAAAATATTGATGTTTAAAAAATTACACCACGTGAAATAAATGTACAATATTATGTTGAAATATTTTGTTAGAAAAAATATTTATTTTATTTAAAATATTTATAGCTTAAAATAAAATTATAATCATTATTAAAAATTATTTTTTCACATATATTTTTCAGTATTCACGTTACACTAGTAAATTAAAATAAAAATAGAAAAGATATTAGGAAGAACCGTGATCAGCTATTAAGTTCAGTCATTAAAGTCAAAATAAGTTGTAAGAGTTAATTTTCATTTTAAATTTAGTATATCTTTATATGTTTTATTTTATATTGATTTCATTATCAGATTCTAATTTGATTACCTTTTTTTATGATTATTATTAGAATTAGCTATACTGTAAAACAATAATTAAACTGAATTTATTAATTAAATTCTAGAGTTCTTATTTTCATAAAGAATATATTTTTAGATTTATTTGAGTAGTGATTTTTTTAGTAAATATTTAATTTGTTTTATGAAAATAATCTTTTTATGTTAAAATTAAAATTAGTAAATAATATAAAAAAAAAACAGGAGATAAAGAATAGAAATGATTAATCAGATATTAGTAGTAAATTATCAAAGTTTTAAGGTTATATATATATATATATATATATATATATATATATATATATATATATATATATATATATATATATATATATATATATATATATATATATATATATATATATACGTTAATGCATTTTCTCAAGAAATATATTGTTAAAATGTCATCATATATCAAATTTTTACGAAATTTTCCAGTCACAATATTGAAAAAAAATCCAATCACTTATTTAAGAACATTTTTATAGAGGTATTCTTTGTCGTTTCGCTTTATTGGTAAATACACAAAAGACACATAACACATATTATTTATACCGCATGCCGCAAATAACACATTTCATATTTACTGCCGCACATAAATTATCCAGTATTTACTCAAATGTACACTTCATATTTCGATAACAAGTCCACGGAGTGTATTCATGTTTTACCATAACATTAGACCGTTAAACTGAAACCGCATGAAAAGTACAGGTTGTGTGTAGGTTTGATACAATGTATTGCGAGGATGAAGTAAATGGTGTTCTTAAATATTTAACATACTGTTGAATAAGTTTCCGAAATTTATTTTAAAGTCGTTAGCTTATTGTTGAAAGCTTTTATATGAAGTGATTAAATATAAAAACGATATTTTCACTTGGAAAATTAATTATTTTATCAAATAAATTGTTAGTTTGAAAAGTCAATTCCTTAAGTTTTTTTTTCGAAACTTTTTATAGTTGTAAAAATTATCATTTTCTATATAATGCATTGTGGAATCTAATTTTAAATTTCATAGAATAAAAAACATAATAATAAATTTTTAAAAGATAATTTTTATAAAAAAAAACATACATTCTTTTATAATCATATATAATAAAAATTAAGAACATTCAGAATAATTATATTTTGTCAGCTGAAAACAATTATTAGTTAATATAAAAATCATTTGCACTTTACTATAATTTTATTTTTTAAATTAGCATATTTTTAATTTAATTTTAAGTGATTATTATAAAGATTAATTTTTTAATATTAAACATCTAAAAAATACCTTGATATAAATAAAACTGAAAATTGATTAAATTTTTTGATTACTAAAAATAAATTCATAAATTTAACAATCATTTTTTCAAACACTATATTAAAAATTATCTCGAGATAATAAAAAAAAACAATTAAATATTTAATACAGTTTTCAATTTCATTCTTATAAGAAGAAAAATAATTCAATTTATGACAAAAACTGAACTAAATACTTAAAATAATTCAATCTTAAAAGAAATCAATTTTCTATTAAAAATTTAATAGAAAACCAAATATGATTTCCTTCTTTTAAAATCCGATTAAAATGAATAATACAATTTTTAATGGAAAAATTGAGATCATACAAAAACAATGTTTTAGTTTTTATGTGCATCTCATTTAAATCAATTAAAATATGCACTTAAAAATACTATAAAAACACAGGATATCTACTCGTCTAATATAACATTTTTTCATAATATCACGACGAAATCATTACCGGTTTCAATTCAATCAAGCGGACTGCTGCATAAAACAAGATCAACATTCCGAATGCATTCCGAAAACACTTCTCTATTATAATAAACGCCATTCACCCGATTAGCCACGATTCGTATAAATATTTTAATGACGTTGAAGGAGCTCAAAGTCGAATCTTATCTTTCATAGCATTCCACTAATGTGTGGTCGCGCCTCATCACCATTTTATTCAAGCATCGTGTTAAATATGTATATAAATACATACATATATATATATATATATATATATATATATATATATATATATATACATAAATGTATTGATAAAAAAATAATAGTTGATTGACTTGCCACTGCGTTGCTGCCTAATCCATGTTTCAATCTAAACTGCTCGAGCTTTTAGACATATTTGATAATGTTGATGATGTATTATTGGTATAAAACTTTTTTTACATATTTATATAAGTGTGCGACGAGAATTGACTTTAATGATATTCTCACATTAATTTATGTCAATAAATTTTTATTTTTAAATATTCGACAGCTCCTGATTAGGTCAGGTGTGTTAAGCTGTTGTGGATAAATTTCATATGCATATTTTTTACATAAGAGTTACAAAAAATTATGTATCAGTACATAGAAACGATTTTAGTAATATAGTTAGAATACAAATAGTTCGATGTAATTATAAATTATATTTGATAAATATTGACTAATTGGTTTAAGTGATTTTAATAGAAACTGAACAAATTGATTTTTTTAAATCATAAATTTGTATTATCGATAAAAATGTATATTAAAAAATATTTTTTAAATAACAGTCATCTAATGTACAATGAATAACATTTTTTTAACAGAATCACTTAGCACTTATCGATAATGGTATGACTTTTGAAATAAAATGAATAAAAAGTGAATATTAAATATATTTATAAAATGTTATGGTATTAAAAGTGATTTATTTACATCTGAAGAAAATTATTTGAATTATTATTAATAATAAAATAAACTACATTATATATATATATATTAATATTTTGATTTGTTTAAAATGTACTGTTTGTGAAAAACTAAAAGTGTTAAAAATGTTACATGAAAAATTTTAGAATAAAGTGGAATTTCATTAAAAATAAATATGAATAAAACTAAAATCATGCTCAATAGATTTGTAAGGAAAAATGTGCAGTTAAAGAGGTAACACTTGAAATAGATAAATGAAATAAAATATTTGGGAAAAATTGTATGATATGATGGTGATTTATGGATAAAAATTATATTGAGATTTAGGACCATGTGGGTATATTTGATAGAATGAAAAATATAATAAATAGTAAAATAATATTAGGCTTTAAATGGAAAGATTATTTTTAATGTGTTTTATTTGCTTGTACTTACGGATTAGAAATTTGGATACTGAATGCAAAAATAAAGCAAACATTTTAATAACCAAGTGAAGTGTAGAAATAATAATGTTAAGAATTTTTAACTGTGATTGGAAAATTTGTAAATGGATACGAGAATAGAGAAGAATAAATGATAAAATAAATACAAGAAGGAGGATAATAGATAGACAAAAATGGAATGACGACTAAAACACAAAAACAAACTAAGAAGAGATTCTGTCAAAGATGGAAGGATAAACTTTTCAAGTATATATATAAATTCAGTAATCTATGAAATTTTTTTAAAAATACTAATAAACTGTTGAAAAAACTGAAAATCCAAATACATTTTTTTTAATGAAAATATCTTGGGACATTTTGTTTTTTTTGTCAATCTTTTTTTCTTAAAAAATCATTCCGTACTCTCATAAAAATATTCAGAATTGTTGTTAATGTTTTTTTATTGAAATAAAATATTGATTTTTTTACTAATGAATTATTTATACCACAGCCACAAGACTTATAAAATGTTCAACAGTTTTATTTATTGAATAATTAATTTTTTGTGGTGTTAAACGAGAAATTCATTTGTGTACAAATTAATTTTTAACAATAACTAGTGGACAACATCAATTTTTTTTAAATAAATTATTGTAAAATATCAAAATTTATTTAATTTAAGAAACGGTTTTGTATTTTCCTACAATATTATTATTTTTTGACAAAAGTGTTGACTGTTTAACAAAAAAATGATAAATTATTCTTGAACAGTATGTTATATAGATCAATAAAGAAAATACGATCTGAAATTTCGTATTTCGTTTCCACCCTTCGAGAATAAAAAGTCAGTAGTGAGTAACCTGTATTCTCCTACAACTATGTATGGGTACGATTATTAGTTTTTCTTTGTTATTCATTTACTGGTAATAAAAGCTGGTGCGCGCATGGCACACACACGAACTGCAGACGATAAAATGAAACGACACCCGGCTTTATTGTATTAGCATACTGCTTTGATTTATACGACACGCGACAATGTTACAAACGAAACACGCGAAAATTCTGCCACCTACGTCCAATAGCAATCGTAGTAGCATAGGTAATGAATTGTTTACGTTCTACTACGCAAATATACGACACACACTGTGTGTATATGTGTGTAGACCCAACGTACGGCAATAAAAACCATAGTGGGAGTTAATCGTTCGAAACACAAACGAAAATCCGAGATCGTTTTACGCGAACTGTGTAATATTTAATCGTAGGCTTTTAATAAAGTAATCGGGATCTCTTTTGATATGGAAAAAATGTCGATAAGAAAAGTTTAGTAGCAGCTAATTTTTTTTATACTTGTGGATTACAGTGACACGGATATCTAAATTACTGTAATATTTAAGTTTCGTTTGACATGCAGAACGACTGGACGATAATATAATATAAACTTTAATAAATATTCGTACTAAAAAAAGCTATATCGATTCTTAGCTAGAAAACATTCAAGCTGGAATGTTATTCTGTTTGTAACGTCTGGATTGGCAAGAATAAATCTCTATCAATCTATGTTATTTACTTTAAGTTGAAAAGAAATAACATCGAATATAACACAACAGATTTCTGTTTGAAATACAAGAATATTTAAAATAAAACTTATAAAACAAGAATTTACAAAAGAAAAATATAGAAATATTGTAGTTTCTTTTTTTAAAAAAAATATTTTTAATTTTATAAATTAACTACAGTCGACCATCACAAATTAGGTATTGGTGAGATCTATAGAGTAACTGATTAGTGAGTTTGTTTACCCAGATGAGTAACTGACTGATTAGTGATAAGATTAATAATTAAATTAGTGATTATTTTACCCAACAATAACCCAAATAAACTAATATAAAATCAAACAATGACTTTAAATATGTTTAGCCTTTTATATTTTCCAAAATAATAATTTAAAAAATACAATTACGAAACAGGCATAACATTAGGGAAGATATATAAAATCAAAACACACTATAACAAAATTAGAAACACGAAAACTTAATATATGCAGATATTCAATCCATCACAAACAGACTTTATAAAATGTTAAAATTTCAAATATTTTTGATCAAAAAGAAATGCAATGATAATATGTCAATTTTTTTTAAATATACAAATTTAATACAAGAGTTATATTGTAAAAAAATAAATAAATAACATCTCTTTATTTAAAAGTAATCAAATTTTTAAATATAAAAGACAAATAAACATATACAGATACTCATTGCATATATGTAATAAAAAAAGAAAGAGTCGACCATTAGTTGAAGATGCATTGAATAAAGAAAAAAAATACACAAGAAATTATATTCGTGGAAATTATGTTCAAATTAGCGGTGACAGGATTAGTGATGGTCGATTGTATAACGTTTTTAAAAATGAATTAAAAAAAATATTAGTACACAAAGAAAAGTTATTTTTAGATATTTTTTTAATCATTTTATTTTATCAAAAAACAATGTCTTTATTTTAATGTAATTAATTTAAAACATAGCACTATTTTTTTATAACACGAATGATTGATCAGAATTGACATTTTGTTCACTTCGTCGATCGTGAGGTCAATTAACGCAGTTCACATCTCGCTGAACAAACATATGAATGGATGTATCGATTTGCAATGTAATAAACTATTTTGAATTTGATTTACATATTGTTTATGAGTACAATGTAACTGACAATGGATGTTGACGTGCAACTGCACTTGTGTAGTCATCATATAAAATACATAGCTGCTCTACGTATGGGCCAGTAATTTTTGCATTTATAGCGTTATTCTGATATAGCTGATAAAAGCTTTGACAATAATTCATTGTTGTACCTCTTTTTTTTAATGAATTATCAGAGGTTTTTAATACGTTCTAGTATTAAATATACGTGCATTAATCAGTGTTTATATTTAATCTCGTTTTACGCACATGTACGTTAATCGGTGTTTATATGTTGTAGTTTCCATCGATTATTTAATTTTCGGTGTTAATTGTACGCAATGTCCACAAAAATACAAACACACTCATTCGAAAATGTGAAAAATGACACATGGTTAAATTAGAATTGGGGAATAAGTGCTCGGGGAGATGTTGTACCTTGTATGTGGTTTGTTCGTAACAGGTTTTTAAAAATGTAAATCTAAATAAAATATGCACAGATCAACATTTATTCATATAATGTTACATTTTTTTATATGTTAAACATATAAATATAAATATTTAAATATATAAATTTATATAAATATGTTTTTTTCGAATTAATGCTTAATTTAATATTTACTTCTTTTATATACCTTAATTGGTGAAATTATATAAATAAACATACACACACACACACACACACACATACACACATATATATATATATATATATATATATACACGTGTGTGTGTATTTGTATATTTGTAAACATTTATATTTAACTTCAATTAAAACACCTTTTCTTTCATTTATATTTTCTGTTTAATTGCTTCATTATTTAATGATTTATCGTTTTCTGATAAATAAAACGAACAGAATTTTTGTTCAAATTAAATCACTTTCAATTACATTTAACATGAAAATATAAAATAAACTTTGATATTTACGATTAAACATTGATATTAATTAATATATTTCGATAAAAAAATCTTTTTTTGTAAACAATTCGATATTTTCTTTGAATAAATTATTTAATATCGTATTATTTGTTTAAACAAAATATTAATTAATAAATTAAATTCATGTTCAAAAATGTAACTTGAAACATTTTTAGTATAATAGTTATTTTTTTGTACATTATGTTTGATGTGATGTATGTACATAATTCTCTTCTAGTTAACACAAATATGTTTAGAGTTATATTTCTCATTCCACGAACAGGAATTCCATAACATATCAAAGGATGAAATAAACCATAGTAAGCTGTTAACATAGCATTAACATAATATACATATATGTATTTGAAAATGCTTCACATTATGTACAACACTATAATGTTTAATAATTTAGTTAAAACTTTTACCTAAATTGCATGTGTGCTCTAAAATAATATTCGTTCACATTTAAGTTTTTAATTATTAATCACTTTGACATAAATGTTATTCACAAATGGTATTCATAGCTATTTTAAGGAAAAAATTAATTACTTATACTTAATTATTATTTGTAAAAATAATCAATCTTTCTTTATTTCAAATTTTTAGAATATTAAAATTATTTTAAAAAAATATTCAGCTAATAGAAGAAACAAGTACTGATAATAAATGTACATATTTAAGTGCTTGATACATTATTAAATTTTAAGTAATTATTTTGTTCTGTGAGTGTTTATTGTATGTATTTATGTTGAATTTATTTTCTAAATTGTTATATTACTTGTAACGTCTGCAAGTAGTTTTGATATGAATAATATTTTTAGGTATATTTTTATTATGGAATTATTTTATAAATAATTTTTATAAAAAATGTTTTTGTCAAAAATATTATTTACAAAATAAATTCTGCATAAATAAAATAATGATACTACGAAGACTACATAAAGTTAAATCAATTATATATGTATGTTATGAGAAAATTTAATGAAAAAGATGAAAAAAGATATTAATTATTCATGGAAACAAAATGTAGAGATTTTCTAGGATTAAAATATTTAATCAGTTTTTAAAAACGCTAATTACATAGTTATAAAATAAATCAAAAAATAATTCATAAAAGAAAATTTAATTCACTAGTTTTAAAAATCATAAAATATCTATTTTGTGTTATATATATATATATATATATATATATATATATATATATATAAATTAATGAAAAAAAATAAAAAGAAAGATACGAATAAAAATTGATAATAAAAAAATATAAAATAAATTATTGGTTTGAAATCTATATAACTGTGAAATTGAAATTTTAATCATTGCATTTTAACAGACTACCTGTTATGTAAACATTTGGATTGGAATATAATTTGCATTGCGTTTTTATACCACTATCGTCCCTGATTTTACAATCAAATGGTTATCAATGGGGTTTTGAAAATTAATAACAATAAATGCAGTTCTGTATAGAATGATGTTATCCAACCCAATAACATTTCCCTAGTACATCAATTTTAAATATTATACATTGTATACTCTTTCAATCCTATGATACGAATATAAAATTATTAAATTTTTATTAGATTGACATTTTATATACTTATTGAAATTTCTGTTCACTTTTTTAATTAATATTTAGATTAAAGCGTATCGTTTTCATTAATATTATCTAAATTAAATCTAAAACTTACTACAATTAATTTTGATATTGTGATATATTTATTTTAACCAATGAATTACTTATCACAATAATATAAAATTTTACAAGTGTTCAATAGACATATATGGTCGATTTTATTTATTTATACGTATTAAAATTGCTCTGATTAGAGCGATGAATTAAAAAAAAATGAAAATTTTGTTATATCGATCAAATTTTATTTATAATGAATTGCTCCAATAATAACAACATTGCCATTGAAATGCATATCAACATTTTATAAAATTTTGTAGTGTTTATGTAAGTAATTTATTTATAAACTACAATTTAATATTAGGTCAAAATTTTATGATTTGTAATTTAAAAAGATTTAAAATCATAATATATGAGAATAAATAAAAAAAATGTGAAATAAAACACTGTTAAAATATACCTATTTATGTAAGCAAAGATCTAAAATTTAAGATATTAAAAATATTCTTATTTCAAATACTTGGATTAGAACTAAACAATGAAATATAAAAATGTAAATTGTTTTTAAAAATTTTTTTCGGGTTTTCAATAATTTTATATAAGTAGTTAGAATTTTTAATTATAAAATAAAATATATCAGGTAAATAAAATTATTGCATCGAAAAAAATTAAGGTACAATAAATCGATATACTTTGTTAAAAAACGCTAACGCATCCTTTTAATTTTTATTCAAGTGTAATTTATTTCAGAGTGTTCAAAATTTAAATTCAAGTGCTTGAAAAAAGATTAATTAATTTTTTATATAATGATTTCCAGATTTTTCTAATAAAATATAAATTTTTTTCTAATAAAATATAAACTATATAATAAAAGAAGATATGACTTCTTCAATTAATTTGTTGATTTTGAATATATAATAAAGAAACAAGGTCCATACAACATGTTAAACATTTTCTGCGTTAAAAAACGTGTTAATAACACTCACAGCTATTTATAATCGAATCAACTATACAACCCCTTTAAAAAAATAAATAAATAAAACACACAAAATACGTAAAAAGTACACAACAAACAATGGCAAACATGATTAATTGCCAGTACCGAAAACACGACAAATTCAGAGCTACACGGTATTGTTTTTGTGTACAATTCAAACGATTCATAGTGTGTGAGTGTGTATCCAAGTAATCGTATTTCACAGTGTCATTCGCATACCACCACCAACGTCACATATTGCCTCTGTTGTTCGTTATGTTGTCTGTACCTCTGAATCTCCGTTGCAACGGTTCCAAGATGTTAACACGACACCGTAAAGTCACCACTGTAATGCATATATGGAGCTTTCAACTCTATTTTATGTGATATGCTAGTAGTTCACGATGTCGTTTCGACTTGTTTCGGAATGTACAACCTGCTCTGACTTACTTATTGTAATATATATATATATATATATATATATATATATATATATATATATATATATATATATATATATATATATATATGAAATGTGCAAGCAGTGAACTGGTACATTCTAAAAGTGTTAAATGCAACATAATAAATTACTAACATATACATACATATATATATATAAATATACAGGGTTTTCCAATAAGAATGTCAGAGCTTTGACAGTTGGTAGTAACCATGTTTAATTTTTTTAAGTTCATTTTGACATTTAAACTCAATATAGTTTGGCAAATTATCATAGAACGTTTAGTACTTCAACCACGATTAGAAATTGTAAAAAAAGATTATAAAAATCAATGTTCAGTTCGTAAAACTTATGGTGTACTTCATGAAACTTAACACAATATGTCAAGTGAATATACCATTTATCGAATTGTTGAAAAATTTTACTATATATGATACAGCAGTGCCTGTCAGAATTATAAGATCAATATTGTTTCTGTTAATGAATATTTCAAAATGGAACTGGAGTTTATGTTGCAGTAAATGGAGTTCGTTTTGATTTTTTTTTTCAAAAATGATTTGCACGATATGTGGTTTCAACAGGACGATGCTACGTTCCGTACATCTACGGAAAAAATAGATTTATTGAAACAAAAGTTTAATGACTCCATTATTTCACGAAATAGACTCATCAATTGGCCATCAATATATTATTGGTAAATTATCATAAAACGTTTAACACTTCAACAATGATTAGAAATTGTAAGAAATCAATAGACTTTTTGAAACAAAAGTTTAATGAGTCCATTATTTTATGAAATAGACCCATCAATTGGCCACCAATATCATGTGATCTAACTCCATTGGATTATTTTCTGTAGAATTATGTGAAATAATTGGTTTATGCTGATAAATCGAAAATAACAGAAGTATTAAAAATAAACATTGAACGTGTAATTCATGAAATGTTAAGCAAAGTCATGGTGGACATATAAGTGAAATTGTGTTCCATCATTAATGCCATACAATATGCTTAAAAATAAAAAATAAATAACTAATTAAATAAATACTTTTTATTTTATTTCTATTTAAATTTCTGAAGCGTTTATCGGAGAACCCTATATATATATAATCTGAATGAAACATTCACACTAGACTTTTCTCTAAAAAAAGTATATTCGATATTTTCCAAACACCCTTTCTGCACTATATTTACCCTATCTAAGATTAAAACACCGGCTATTTAAACGTCATTTGAAACAGTAATCGTGTAAATTAATCTTGTACATTATTTTCTTTCTTTTTTTAGTTATCAGAACTCAATCTGAAACGAGTAAATAAACTAATTAAAGTCGAATTATTTGTAAAAATACGCAAAGCTATCTGCACAAAAAATTGAATACTGCTACGCTATGTTATAAACTACAGGAAACTACCGTCAAGAGAGTTGTAATTTATTTGGATTCATTGTAATTTGCCAAGGGTCAAGACATTCAGAAAGTGTGTTGTTATGGTTGCTTTTAGATGGTAACGAATAAACCTACGGTGAGGTTTAAGTAACGACGGTGATAATTTTTTTTTTATTTTCGGTTTCGAAAAGGTTGGAATTCGAACCAATTATTTGATATATATATATATATATATATATATATATATATATATATGCATATATCTATATAACACATTACATACTGTATACAATTTTATTACGAGTGTAGTAAGGAATTAGAACTGAGTATTTTCAATTATCTCATTTTATAAATGAATATAAAAACTTTTTATTATAATATTTTATCTCTAATACGAATAATAAGAAAAAACTAATCTTAAATATTTTTTAGACATTTTTAAAAATTGTTTATATAATTTTGACAATTCATTATTATTTGATTAAAATATGTATATTTATTTAATATGAGGTATGGCTTTAATTGAGATAACAGCTCAAAGTATATTTTTTTTAAAAAAACTGAGAAATGTTATATATATATTATTTGCTGTATCACTGAACGTAAATTATATATATATATATATATATATATTGAAAGAAGTAATAAAAAATTTCAAAAAATCAGCATCTTTTTTAATAATGAAAGAAATATGCACATAATCTAAGAATTTTATAAACGTGCATTTTAAAAATGATTTTATGTTTTGAAAGACAAAATACTTTTTTATAAACTTAAAAATTAAAAACATGTCCGTAAAAGTGAATAATATGAATTTATTTTTTCAAAATGCGTACATGTTGATCGAATTGGAAAATCTGAAAATAGATACGAGAGTAGACAAGAGTAACTGATATAATAGAACAAATAAAATCGATAAAGTGGGCATGAGTAGAATATATAGAAAGAAAAAAAGACAATAGATAGACAGAAATTATTATGCAATGGCGACCAAGAGACAAAAAGAGACCCAAGAAGAGATTTTTTTGGAAAATGAGGAGATAATATTGTATTGTGGAGTTGGATGAGATTAGCTATGGATTGGAAAAATTGGAAAGATCTTGAGAAATCATTTAAGATTTTGCTGAACAGTGAGCTGATATAGGACTTTATGATTACATATATACATATTAAATTAATTAAAAAACAAAATTTCATAATTAATTTAGTAAAAATGAAAATCATTTTATAATATGACAAATATTATATAATAATATAAAAAATTATGATTTATTGAGTGCGAAATGATTTTATATAAATATATTAAATTAGTGAAACAATAAAATTTTCATTTATTAATGACCAACTGAATGCATTATCAGAATTATGATGGCATCGATTTATAGCTGTCGATGACATTATGTCATATGTCATTCTTTTACGATAATAAGTTGATTTATTGAAAAATCAAAATTGTCAACATGAGAAAAAATTATATACAAGCTGGAAAAATTAATTAATCACAGTGAAAATCTATACTGATTTTAAATGTTGCAAAAAAATATTTTGTATACAAAAAAAAATTCACTTAAAAAAAAAATTAAAAAAATGTATTTTCCATAAAAAAATAATCAATAAAATGTTAGAAAATTTTCATTTAAAAATAGTATATTAAAATACTTATTATAGATATACTGTATTACAATATTTTATTTTTTGAAATAAAAAAATTAGAAAATTAAAAAAAAGTATTTTAACAGCAGTAAAAAAATAATCAATGAAATATTTAAACATTTTCGTTTTAATATATATATATTTTATAAACATAATAAATTATATTATTTTCTTGAAAGAAAAGATTATCAGAAAATTAAAAAGGTATTTTTAAAAGGTGTTTTAATATTTTTATAAAGATTAAAAAATTAATAAGTTATATCAACAAAGTACAATACATTTTTCTTTTTATATAGTTTTAATTTTATTTACAAACAAAGAAAAATATTTGATTTGATTTTTTAAGCATAAAGAAAAATTTAAATTTAAATCTGCATAATAACAAACATTATATCTAAAAGGCTACTGTATGTTTTCTATTTAATTAATGTTGTTATCTGGAATAACAATTACATATGATTATTATTCATTTTCATACACTCTATATAAATAACAATCAGATTACTTCATTTAAAAATTATCGTCGAGAAAACAAAATTATAAAATAAAAATTACTATAATGCGTGACTTTAAAAAAGAAACTTCTATTTACAAAAAAGGCCGCTAATGAAGGAACGCCTAATCGATCGCTTAATAATCTTAAAATATTATATTACAAAGGATATGAATTGCATATTTTTGAAAAAAATATCGTCGTGAAAACATGTACATGCAATCGTACGACACGAACGTACATATTTCGCGTGTACTTTAAAAACAAAACCTAAATATACTTGTAATTACAGTCTAATCTGCGAGTTATAATTAAATATTTGTTTACAGCACGAAGTTTAAAAGTAATTTTCATGTTGTGACAGCTGTTCGAAATACGTTTACCGACAGATCGAGCCATAAAACCCATTAGAAGGGTTTGACGACTCTGTCATTTTAAACGCGTTATTTTTATATTTATTATTGAAATTTTCAATAAACTCACATTCGTATACTTAAAAACTTATGTTCTGACACGTAATTAAGTATAGAGTTACAAGTTTACCTGACTGAAGCGTAACGTTTTCAAATTGCTTTTCGAACTTGCCAATAAAGATCATTACAAGTGTTGAGAAACCTTGTTAAGGCGAAGAGTCGAATGAATGTCGATGGCAGATGAACTGAACACAACGATGCGTGTTCTCAATCGTATATATCATCGATTTTATACGTTTTATATGATATTGAAATATTTAAACGTATACGGGAGATTAACAAATATTTCAAAAATAAAATATTCGTTGTATTATTTGAATATAATCGAACTTTCATAAATATTAATAGAAAAAATTAGCTATTTATATTAAAAAAATGATAATCCGAATGTATTTTTTGTTCGTTTTGAAAAAAGTTTAAATATTAATTTACAAAATTTTGACATTTATATGCGGCATTTCTCTATTTATATTTGTGAGAATAATTGATTATACAAAACTACTTTTGAATGTCAATTTCAATAATTTAATAGTAAATTTTGTATGGAAATTTTATTGTAAAATTGCGAACATTCATACCGTTTATTCTTTAGATAAACATTGATAACTAAATTGGAATTATAAATGAATGGATATACTGTATTTTGTACTGACAAAAATAACGATAAACAGTTTAATAAAAAATTGAGTTTCATAACGAATTATTTATTTTTATTAGATTTAAATAGAATATATAAAATCTGTATATTCTTTTTCATAAATAAAATGTTAGAAAAGAGACTCGGATCAATAATTTGAATGTTATATATATATATATATATATATATATATATATATATATATATATTAAAAATCAAATTATATATTTTTCTTTGTTTGTAAATAAAATTAAAACTATATAAAAATGTATATTGTTAATACAATTTATTTATTTTTTAATTTTTATAAAAATATTAAAACTCCTTTTCCAAATAACTTTTTAATTTTCTGACAATATTTTATTTATAATATTTATTTTGATACGATTTTAAATACGATTTTTTTGATTATTTTTTTTGTAAACAAAATATTTTTTGAAGCATTTAAAATCAGTATAGATTTTTTTATAATAGAAGCCTATGTCAGCCCATTGCTAGGCGAAAATCATTGGCTATATGTTTTTCGTTTCAGGTTAAGTGCTATTTTATTTTTCATTATATTATTTATCTTTCCAAACTATTCATTTTACCCTAATTTTCGATCAAATCCTGGTTAAAATCCATTATCATTTCGTATGATTTTTCCCAAATATTTTATTTCATCCATTTGTTCCAAGCACTGACTCTCTAACTGTATTTTTTTCTCTATAAATCAATCAAACATTATTTTTGTTGTTTACACATTTATTTTCAATCAAATTCTTTTACTTTTCTCTGAAAATGTATCAAAATGCGTTATATTTGTATGTATAGTAATATTTTTAAATTTCAATTCTCTGAAAATCATTTTGATAGAAAAAAACATTCTATTTCGATTTGGTTCGTTATATCATTTTATTAAATTAATTGAGCTAAGAAATTAGTGATAAATAAAATAAAAATCAGCAAAATTTTAAAATCATTAAAATATAATAATTATGATAAATATTTTTTTGCTGAAGTTAGTTTGCAATGTTGATTTTAATACTAAAAAGATATAAAAACAAATCTACTTTTATATTTAATGTGTTTTCTTATATCAACTTTATTAACATAAGTAGAAAAAATCCTTTAATATTTTATCCGGGAAAAATAAAAAATATTATTGTAGTCAAATTTTGAGACTCAAATTTCAATAAAGAAATATTATAATAAATACACTTTCTTGAAAGAAATAAAAATATCAAATAATTATTTACAATTTGAGATTTTAATGAATTATTTGAATGTTATTTGTTTTGAAAATTATAATAATTA
Organism: Neoneuromus ignobilis; assembly: GCA_029203775.1. NCBI lineage: Eukaryota > Metazoa > Arthropoda > Insecta > Megaloptera > Corydalidae > Neoneuromus > Neoneuromus ignobilis. Next base: position 7,468,892 of record CP092090.1, on the reverse strand, counting down.
CATAATTCATTCCAGCGTTAATGGAGTTTAATAAAAAGTTTAATATTTTTTTATATTTCTATATAAAAAATAGTTTTTATTAGAATAATAAATAAAGAATGGAAAGCCAACGTTTTGTTATAAAAAAGTTCAATAGTAAAAAAACTTAAGAGATAGTCTCGCATATAATCAAGTGATAAACTAGACAATGGTTGAGTATCGATTTTCTAAAAGTTTTATGTTCGTCGAATAATTTCGGAACAAAGGCAAGCGCACTTAAAATCTGATTAAATTTCATATAATAATACAAAGAGATAATATAAAAAAACCTCGATAATTACATTCAAACTGCATCGCGACTCTATTTGACAATGGATGAAAAACACACGCAGCGTGCATTTAAATGCACTCTGTGCGCTTTGACAAAAATGTGTTTTCGCTGTACATTTTTAACAACAAACTCTATCACGGATCCGACATACAAGCGAAAAACAAACTGAATATTTCGTATTGTTCATTGTTTTCCAACATTGGCCAGTGATATGTCGAATGGATCTAAAAAATTGATTTTTCGTCTACAAACACAGACCATTATAATATATATAAAACGTGAGGGTAACATCGACCATACTTTTTCCATGTGCATGGCTAATAATAGATCTAAGCGATTTTTTTGTTCATCGCAACAACAATACAAACATGACAGCTGACAAGTAATAAATGCACTTCATTCAGTTATTTAGCGTTGGCAACGTTCTACTATATGCTTTTAATTTTTTACTGACAAATGTTTATATATCCATTTGTTTATATTAATTGATTGAAAAATATGTATTATCCAAAAGTTATGTGATTTTATAATGAAATTATCTGTAATTAACTTGGAAATCATTTTATTCAATTCAAGAAAAAAACATTAAGTATTGTATTTAGTTGTTTTTTTAATAAATATATAATTTATCAAATTCTAAAAAATACCAATGACTGATATAAAAAAATTATTCTATTAAAAAAATATTTTAAGAACAAGTCGTGTTCTGTATTTGATAATTTTTATAAAAAATATCTCAATAATATAGAAACTTATTTAAAACACTTATAAGATTTCTATTTTTTAAAAAAATCTTTTACGAACAAAAGTGTTGTAATATCTTGTATAATTCATTTTTTATGAAAATTGCAAACAATAACATGATACAAATAAAAATTCTATTTTTATTGAAGCATAGATAATTATTTTATGAAATTATCCATAAAAGAGAGAAAAATATTTTTGCAAAATTATTTTATAAGAAATAAATTCAATTTATTTTCAAAAAATTTAATTAAAAACATATTTATCGATTAAATATATAATTTTATTATAAATGAATCACTAATGTCAAATATGAAATTTAATCATTTATTGTTTACTCACTGATGTGCATTTCAGTAATCATTTCAGTATCGTCAGAGTACTGTTTTATAAAATGTAAATTTTATTATAAAATTGCAAAACTATGAATTTTACACAGTATTAATACATTTTTTGACACTGATTGAAAAAATATTTGTAATAAAAAATAATATTTTTATTCTTACACTTTTTTATATTTTTCAATGAAAAATACGATTTATAATAAATGTAATTCTTGATAAAAAATTGTAATACAATTTTTAATTTAAATTGTATGACATAAATAATATAATTAAACATTATATAATATTAAATAAATAAGCAAATTTGTTTATAAATAAAACACAAGTTTTATTTTGCAATTCATTCTTGAGAAAATATTTCCTTTACTTATAATTGTAAATAATATTCAAAATTATTATTATTTTTTTTTGTAAATTGAAAACAATATTTTTTTTAATATACCTGTATATACTTGTTTATTTTTTTATAATTCTCATATGATTTTAAAAAAACTTTATACGTATTTAAATTTTAATTGTAATAAAAAATTTGCCCAAATAAAATCCAAATATAAAAAAAAGGACTGAATTTTAAATAAATTTTGAAATCATTCATGTAATGATAAAGTGAGTAATTAATTGATGAATAATAGAATAGAATATTAATATGTTATTGTGAAATAACTTTTATTTTATGGTGAATACTAATTTTAAAACAGATAACAATTATCTGAAAATCCTATATTTTTATTTCGTAATAGAAAATGTACATTTTGTAAAAATATTCAAATAAATCATAATAAAATTTCAACATGAAATATTTAATTAAAAAATATCCAGTGAATGAAAACAAATTATTTTCTTAATGAATAGTACATCAGAAAAGGCTATAAATAAAATTACAATAATTGTAAATTAACGTGTGAATCAAAATAGAAACGAGCAAATTAACAAGATATTTTTCCAAACGGTTTACATAGTCGTATATTGCTTTAAGCACACGTTCCGTCTGTTCTAATGATACATATGATATTTTATGAAATAATATTACTGAATGAAGATGTAAAAATCCGGTGAAGTTCCATCCTGCAGTGTACTTACTGCGTTTCAGTGCGATGTATCTGAACGCATCCCATACATGTTTACATGTCGAGAACACAGCATGGTGGCGCTTATGGAGATTTGTGGAAGCGATAAGTGTATACCGTACGTTTTTTCCTATACATTTTTTTTCCATTTCGTCGCGACAAATTGGTCTTGAACATGAATGCAATGAATGATTTTCATCAGATTATTTTATCGTCGGCCGAGAACTAATTGAGTTAATTATTTAACCTGTATAGCCATTTTTTCTCATTTAAATTCTAACTCAGTCATATTTCTTTATGATGTATTTATTTGTTCAATTTGTTATTGTAATTTATTTATATCAGTGAATAGCTAAATTAACATATTAATAAGGAAACAACGTGCTTATATTCAAATACAAAAAAAAAATAATTTATTGCACAACACTTCTATACACAAATACACGCTTTTGCAATGGAATATAATTTTATTTAAATATTTTTTTTATTAATCCATTTGTTTTATTTTACATGTAAATAGATATGAGAACAGATAATAATCATTAATATAATAAAACAAATAAAATTGAAAAAAATGGGTATGGACAGAATACATAGCAAGAAGAGAAGATAATAGATGAATAAAAATAATTATGGAATGATTACCAAAAAACAAAAAGAGATCAAAGAAGAAACCTTACTAAAGATGAAGAGATGAAATTTTGTAGTTGATGTGAAATTTGGATGAGAAATAATGGAAGAATGTTGGGAAATCATTTAAGAGGACGTGACATACGATGAGATTTTCGAACAGCAAATAGAAATTCAATCCAAATTAGTACTTAAAATGTATGTTGATTTTTTTTATTGTATTTTATTATTAATTTGAAATTATTTTTTAACATTTTTAATTCTACAATATATAAAATAATATTTAAAATAAATCAAAGATAGTTATTTTTTAATTTTAATTTGGCATAGAACAGTTATGGAGAATTAAAAAAATAATTTGGCGTTTGTAAGCTAATTGGTTAGAGTTAATTATTCTGTCAAGATTTAAAAATTATTAGAGATAAAGATTTTTAAAATAAATCTTAAATTTATTACAAAAAAAATTGATTGAGAGTTTAATCAATAAATAATACCTGAAGATGTTATAAATAATTAAATAGATTTATAAAAAATATAAAAACGTTTTTATCTGTGTATTGAACACGAGTGATCTTTGTTATTAATTTTAATTTAACACAAATATCACAAGCTTTTTTCCAAATATTCAATAATCATTTGTTCACTTCATTCTTTGATACACATTTCGATAGCTATGTTAATATTGATATCAAATAAAGTAAAAAATAAATAATTATTGAATTTCTCTATAAAATTTCGTAGAATTGAAATATGTGAGTTATTTCTGTAAAATAACAAAAAATTTGTACAATTTTTATATTTGTAAATAATCAATTTAACAGTAATAAACTCAATTTTAATTTACTGTACATAAAAAATTGTACACATATAATTCTATATATATATTTATTATATGGTTAAATAATTAAATTACCTGATTATTGAGACAACGTTTGTGTGGAATAGCATTAAATGCAAATATATTTCATGTATATTTTATATATATATATATATATATATTCATACACAAAAAACGTTAGATTAATTTTCTTCTCAAAAAATGACAGTTAAAAATTAAAACTTTACCCACGTATTTCAGTCACAAAACAGTTTGAATTGAGTAAAAACACACCATTTTACATATATGTATTTTGTGTGTGTATGTATGTATGTAAATATAATATATATATATATATATATATATATATATATATATATATATATATGTTTTTAAATATAGATTTACATATATGTATGTATTAGAGTATTCGTGTATTCAATTATACAATATCCAAAGAAAATAAACATGTCATCTTGTCAACGATAGAAAATGAATTCATAATATATGTTTTAATTTGAATAAATAATTATTAAAGTAGGTGTTGTTATAAATCTGATTTAAGACACATGTGTTAGTGCACAACTGTGGTTTAACATTTTGATGTTGTTTTTGTTTGAAAATTTTATTAATATTTTCGGGTTTCATTTAATAACAAAGACACACACACACAAACGCACTCGCAACTCTATATGTACATATATGTATGTATACATATGATGGAATATATATTATTCGCATTCCCTTTTTTATATTGAGTTATATGGTTCATTTTAACTGATTCAAACAGACCGAGAGATATATGAATACTTAAAGCATTGTAGAGTTGGTTGTGTATGTGGTATTCAAGAATTATTAAATCGAAAACGTGCATATATTTACGTTCATACGTTTGTTTACGATGTTTTGTCATCATATATCATAGAGTGTAATTTTGAATTGTTAATAAGGGAATAAAAGTAAATGTTACGTATAAAAAGTTTTATTGTCAAACGTTTTTGTTAAATGAATTATAAGTAAAACGAATTAAACTGTCGTTAAACTTGTATTAACATTCATACAAAAAATATTACTCGTTAAATATTATAACTTAAATCAAAAAATTGAAAAGTTTTAAAGAAAAATATCAATTTATACTTTAGTTAATTTTTTTTCATATTTATAGTTTAGTAATCGAGGTAATTAAATTTTAATATCAAATTTATATCAAGGTAAAAATAACAAAAAAAATATTTTTTAATACGAGTAATCTTTTCTTAAATAATATATCTTCTTATAAAAATTCGAATATAAAAAAATATTTTTATCAGTGTAATAGAAATGATTTTTTTTGGCAAAAAATTTACAATATTTTCATAAAATCCAAAATTGAAATTCAATTGTTGAAAATTATAAATGCTGATTTAAATCTTATAAATATATAATATTATTTATTTGAAAAAAATATTTATTCTTTCATGTTATAAAATTTACTTGAAATCAAAAATGATTTTGAGTAAAAATATTTTAAATAATAAATTTATTTTTATAAATGAATATTTATATCGTAAAGAAAATAATTATAGTAAAGAAAATTAGATTTTTTATACAATAATTGTTATAACATAAAAAGAATCAAATAAATTTATTATAAAAGATTACATACAATATATATATATATATATATATATATATATATATATATATATATACATGTATATATCTACAATTACAAACATTTCAAGTTTTTCTCGAAAAACTTTTCTAACGAAAATAATATCTTTAATGCAGTCAAAAGCATGAAAGGCAGACGAATGGATTACAAAAAAGTTTTACCGGTGGATTGTCGTTAATAATGAAAGATTTAAAGAAAGTGTGGGATAGAATTTCAAAAAAATATTTGCACATGGGAGAAATTTGTTTAACTGAAATACGATTTATCTCTCTAACAGTAAAATATTACAAACGTTTTTTTTTTTTTAAAATAAATATATTTAAATAAATATTTTAATGAAATTTAATAATATTCCATTCTTTGAACAATATTTATTTATAAACATATATTGTATTAAATATATCAATAGAAAATTTAATTTAATAAAATGCATATTCATTTAAAATATATTTGTAATATCAATTTCATGTAATTAAAAAATAAATTAAAATTATCAGTAAATCTTAAATATTTTTTGTTAAAAAAATATATATAAAATCTTTCATAATTCGTACATAATTGAATAAAAAAAAATATTTACGTGTAGATAAACATGTAAATTTTTATCAAAAATCAGACAGTTTCATTGGCTTTAATCCTGACTTTTTAATTTTTTATCTTGACTATACGAACAGTTCAGAGCATTCATCTCTAACTTATTTACAGACAGTGTTGTTTCTTGAAAAATGTCGGTGAATGCATCGTCTCAAAGGACTTATTATGAATCCTTAACACATTTCACCAGTTTCGTTGGCACGTCGATAGTGATATTTTACAACGAAAGTTCGTTTCGTGCATTCTTATACATTATGTACTTTCGTTAGAAAAATAAACATATTGTTTTTTTTAAATATATATATATATATATATATATATATATATATATATATATATATATACATGAGTACATATAAAAGGTTACTTTTCATAATTTATGTATAAATCTAGTCCCTCGTATAATAGAATGTCGTAATAGTATTTTAAAGTAAGTAATAAATAATAATAGCCTTTAGTTGACATTTTATAGTGTAAATGAAAATAATGAAATCCACTCAGGTGTTTATAATTCAATAAAACTCTTTTTATGTTGTACCTTTTGACTTTTATTTGTACATGTATGTATATAATACATACATTCCATGGTTTTTATTTGATTTAATTGTGTTGCGTTACTTTTTTCAATAAATTTCAAATACATTTTTTTTCGTTGCGTTTCGAACGTGCTTTGCATGCGAAATTATACACAAGGACTATATAGAAATTGATTAGGAACACTTAATTGACCATAAATTACAATGAGATTTTAATATCGTGATTTTTACTAAGAATTTCATCAATGACATTTATAAGAAAGGACGGATGTTTGCTTATTTAGAATGTTATCATGTAAAAAAATTATCTATGTGGAAATTAGGATTTGTTTTACTGAGAATAATTCGAATTAATCAGATATTTTTGAAAATTACTATTTGGAAGAACTTATTCGCACGATACAAACACATTTATCGTTGAATATTAATCTAGAATATTAAATATTTTTAATAGTTATTAGTAACATGGAATTTTAAATTGTTATTCATGTTAGACATGAAAGTTGTATATATAACTTTATATGCATGTATACAGAGATTATATTTTTATGAAACAAATTTATTTTTGGCAATTTTATTAATAGAATTTATTTCTTTATTAAAAGATATCATTTTAAAGATGACATTTAGTTGATTGTTACATGAAATTTAAGTCATATTATTTTAAAAGAAATTAACATAAAAAAATTATGTCCTATCCAGTGTACTGTACCAGTATTATTTTTTTTTAAATATATTCTTGTTGACTGACAGATCAAATAAAAGTAAAATTAAATACATTTCATACAAAGAAATTAAAACTTCTTAAACTAAAAAAAATATAATTTCTAGATTACAAAAATTATTTTTATTATTATTGGATCGACTATTAAAAATTTTTTTTGTAAAATTCTATGAATTGTTGATTGTATTATTTAGAATATTTTTTTTAAAAATAAATAATTATTTTATGACAAGTGTGTATTTTGATTTCAAAATAATAGTTTGTGAAATTCAGATAAATAAAATATCGTTAATATTTTTTGGTATATATGAATAAAAAATTGTAGCATCGTCACATGATTAACCGTAAATCGAAAAAAGTAAACTACAAATTTTAATACGAAATAGTAAATAATAATTATTGATTACTATAAAAAAATCAGATATAGAATTTGTTATTCTCTTATAAAAAATATTTACAACACTAAACTTTATGTTGAAATTAAATGTTATTGAATTGTCAGTAAACTTTTTTGAGAAATGTAGAATAATATTGAAATGAAATTTAATATTATAAAAAAATAACCTATTAATAAACACATATTTTATTTAAAATATTTCAATATTTTTAATTACGAACTAATCTTAAAATTAACTTACCAAATGAAGTATCGATTAAAAAAGAAGAAAAACTCACCTGAAATAAAGAAAAATATATTATTTTTTTACATAAAAAATTAATAAATGTAAAATTTATCCAATAACATATTTTTTTAAATTTAATGTACAATTATATATATATATATAGAGAGAGAGAGAGAAATAGAAGTTATTAATTGGGAACCCAGATATACAAAGTGACTCAGAAATAGATGGGACAGAGGTATAAGAAAATTCATCGGAATGAACTACAAAAAAAAGGCATTGGTCAAAATAGGAAATTTTAGAAGTTTTCATCCAGTATTGGATAGAAAGTAACTGAAAATGAAACAAAGAAACTATATACATGTTTCTTTTTAATAAAACACAAATCTAGGCATTGCATTTGGATGACTCTATACAATTAAATTGTGATAAATGAGTTAAATAAAATTTATTGATACTTTATGAATTTTTCTCGAAATTTAAAACGTTAATAAAAGTCTAGAATATAAATTTAATTTAAATTTTAAATATATCTGAAAATCTAAATTTTAAATATATCATCACAAGTATATTTTGAATACATCATCATAATATCTGAAACTATTTTCCTGGTTATGAAAGGATTATAATTTTTCTAGTAGAATAATAATGGTATTTAAATAACAAAAGATTACATAAAATAATACTGAAGATTAGTTTGAATAAAATATTTTACTTTATTCCACAAACAGGAATTAATTTTATATCCAACAACTATGCAGTTGTATGCATTAAATTTAAAATTCAAACATCCCTCTTTCTACCACGAACAGAGAAATGATCCTTAAACAAACGACATATCATCATTATTATTATTAATTACAATCCAGGGGTCTCGGTAACAATAGATTCGAAACAATAAAATTTATTATTTTATACATGACTGCATGCTTCCACAAAACGCTACGTGGGTAGTTAGAAATGCATGCAATATACATATGCGTGTAGTTGGGGCTTGAAAGCGCGTTATACTCTCAAAGGATTTGTTCGTTTGCAGCACACATATGTAGATATGTGAACTGGGAGTGCATGCTAAGTATTAAATTATTTCGAATATGTATATGGGTCATATGCATATACAACCACTGTTATGTCGATGTCTATGCATTAAGTTCAACACTAGTACAGTTAGTTGTCGACATTCGTCACTTCATTGATTGATTTGGTTACTGTAAATGGAAATATTAATTGAAAATTTTATAGAACGATCGATAAAATTAATATCAGATTGCATTATTTCCTGGAAATGCAATTACACGAGTAATAGGTAAAATATGGTAAGAAAAGCATATGAACGTCAATCACATAATAAATAGAATATAAAAAAATGCATTTTTTTATATTTATATATTTTTATAATCAATTGCAATTATAATTTAATAATTGAGTTAATTTAACATTGTTTTTTTAACAAACTCAAAAAGAATTCATACTAAGTAATTATTTTTTAAAGTAATAAAAAAATTTCTCAAGCTTGAATTTCTTAACTTAGTAACCTGAGATTTATTTATATAAATGAATCAATCTCATCATCACCTTTTATAAAAATTGCTTATTGTAAAATGCTTATAATTCCAAGAATTAATGATGATGAGCAATAATGTCAAACCAATTATGATAAGTTTGTTATTAAAACATTGAATCATTACTTATTATTCATTCCTGTTTGCTTAGTCATCTTAAATTCATTATCTGGTTCATGTTTTGTTACATATTAGATTTTTCTAGTCAAATATTGTCTTTTGAATTAGTTTCTAGATATTTTTTTTTGATATTATTCTGCAATTATCATGTCAAATAAAAAACTAAAATTATTGTCAGTTAAATAAAATTTTAAATAAATACAAGCTAGTGTAATATGTAGTAAATAAATACAAATAAGTAAAATAATTATTTTACTTCATCATCAATTTCAACATAATTTAATGCGAATATAAAATTAAATAATATTACAAAATAATTATTATATTATAATACTGTGTGTAGGCATATATATATAAGGTATATATTTTATATTTTTATCATATGAAGATGAAAATACTTTTGTCTCCATATAATCCAGTATGACATTATTTTATATATTATTCTAAATAAAATAATTATGAAATTTTACCTACTTTTTCATTTTAAGTATTAAATGTAGGTTTGTATTATGTATGTATGTATGTATGTATATATATATATATATATATATATATATATATATATATATATATATATATACATTTGCGCCGATTCATTCGAAAAAAGGATAATGTAATTTATAAAATACGATATACTGTTCTTTTTGGGCTTCGTTGGTCTCGAAAAAACCATTCAACATTATACAGTAGGTAATATTAGATACAGTATCTACTTTTGACGAAGAAAACATTACAGAGAGAATCTATGTTATTTTACAGGAACAAAACTTGGATTATGAGATAAAACTCGATGATACAAAATCGAAACGAATCTAATCTTGTGAGTCGGTTTTACAAAAAAATAACATACGTGAATTGTAAAAAATAACAAAATATATGAAAATATTTTTCAATATCTTTTTCTTGCTATGTTTATGTAAACGAAAATGTTGTATAAAATGAAAAAAATTTAATTTTTATTTCTTGTCTCTATTCTGTTTGTTGAAATAGTAATATTAAATCATTTTGAAAAAAATATCTATGAATTTATAAAATTTATATATAAAAGATTAAAGAAAGATTTTTATTATCAAATAGTCTTTTTAATTTTATATATATATATATATATATTTTTATTATATTATATATACAATATATAATAATTTATCAATATTATTCAGAATCATCCAAATGTGACGCCTAGATTTGTGTTTTATTAAAAATAAACATGTGTATAGTTTCTTTTTAATAAAACACAAATTTAGGCATCACATTTGGATGACCCTATATATATATATATATATATATATATATATATATATATATATATATATATAATATTTTACAATCCACTGAAAATAAAGGTGTTTTTTAAATTCTTCCTGTTTGAATGATCGCATTATTTTCTTTTTCCTAAAAATTTTCAATAAAATCAAAAATTCCTCTATCCCTCATATACACTAGTTTCTACTTTGCGTTGTTTAATTTCTTTAGTTTAAAATGTATATTTTTTTAAAAAAAATATTTATATTATTACATTAACACTTTTAAAGATGAATAACACTATTATCTTTTCTAAAGTAAGTTTTGTATTGATTTTATATATATATATATATATATATATATATATATACATATATATATATATATAGAGAGAGAGAGAGAGAGAGAGAGAGAGAGAGAGGTTTGAATAGAAACTGCTTAATTTTCTGATTTAATGACTAGTAAACTAACGAAATTCTTTTTTTGTATAAATGAGTTCATCATGTTTTAACTGAAATTATCTACGAAAGTAATTTTCTTGATGTTAGAAGAATTTCGTAAACGTCACCTCTTCCCACCTCGCACATTATCCCGTACATTCGATCACAGGTCAACGATTCGTTATCCGAGAATAATAAAACACGTATATACATCAACGGAACACGAACGAATGACTCTACACATCTGAAACTAACCTCATTAATCGATCTGGTCGGAACCTCGAAGCAACGTATGTCCGGTAGCTGTGAATAGACTTTATATGGTCTACCGCCGTGGCCTGGCTTGCTTAGGTTATTGTTAATTGAATCGGAAAACGACCTTGGTTTCATGTATCATTAGACCTGCCTAACGCTGCAAGTGCTCGCCATCTTCTACGAACAAACTTCTAAAGCGAACCACAACTGACCGAACAAGCGACCGGACGACGGAACACAGATCCATAGAAGTAAAGAGGAGCGGCTCCGGTTTCAACTTTATGATGCGTACGTGTATTGTTTACATATAAAACATGATATGTCAACTTGTGGGAAATGAGATGTACGAAACAAGGTCGAGGCTGTATTGCGATTTGCAATCGGTCTCGTTTGAATTGATATTGTATTGATTTTCAATTAGGAGACAATCTTAGATGACTCCTTCAATTTACATTTAAGTTAGTACTAAGGTCGTTTTACAAGTATTCCTTTGACATCAACAATTAACATTTTAATTTATAATTAGACTTGTTTTTCAATAAACAAGATCATTGGTTTCACTTAGTTGTGTATATTATACAACCTTACTTAATTGGAAAATGTTGATATATAATTTAATATTATTACAATTTTTCATTAAATAAAAAATTGATAAAATTAAAAAATATATAATAAAATCTGAAAAAAATTACAATAAAAAAAATATATTTTATAAAATACTTTAAAAAAATAATTTTTATAAATGTGAAATAAAATCAACACAAAACATATATTTAAAAAAAATCAAAAAACTAAAAAACAAAGAAAATATGTCAAACCTTTAGATAAAACCTGATCTCAAAAAAAAATATTTAATAAGATTCGATAAAATATTGTATTGTCATTTTTTGAAAATCAGATATATTTGTATCAAACATTTTATAATATTTGATGAAAAGAGGAATAAGAAAAAATGTTTTCTAATATTCGATAAGAAAATAAAATCGAAAATAATAATTATTTTAAAATATATAATAAACAATACAATTTACTTCAAATATTTAATAAAATCGATAAAAATATAAAAGAAAGTATGTTATAAAATTTGAAAAATAAATTAATATAAAATTAAAAAAAACTTCTAAAATTTTGAAACAATTAAATAAAAATTTAAAATAATATAAAAAAAGGAAAAAATGTTCATATTTTTTTCAGAAAAATATAAAAAAAATAGTAATATTACAGATAAATCGATAAAAATATAAAAAGAACAAAATATTTTATAAAAGTATAAAAAAATATATTTTCCAAAATTCCATAAAATATAAAAGAGAAAAAAAAATCTAAAAAAATTCAGAAGAGATGAAAATATTTTTTAAAAAATATTTGAAATATGTTTGATATTTTTAAATTTATTAAAATATTGTTCTTAATAATATTACTTTTATATTTAAATTACTTTAATACTTTTTTTTGGATTTCATATATTAAGAAATATTCTTTTTCATTGATACACATGAACAGTTCACAGTAAGGGAATTACTGAAATTATTTTCAATTCATTATTATAAAACCAAAAAGCACCTAAAGGCGTTGTTCTATGTAATAGTATTTAATGATCTATTGGTATTTATAGCACTCAAAGGATTAAAAAGCACATTAAATTAGAAATTTTCCATTTTACTAAATTATTTTATTCATGCTAATAAACTTAAAACGTTTTTTTTTTCAAAAAAAATAAATAACACGAATTTCCACTTTAACAAAAATACAAAAAAATATTTTATTGCTTTTATCTATGGTATTTTTTTAATAGAATAATATATATATTTGTTATAATATTTGATAAAATATATAAAATGTTTAATCAAGAATGACGATTGACGATATGTTATTTTTTAATATTTATTATATTTAAAAATAAATATGACATAACAACAAGGAAATTCATTCGATCAATTAACAAAATGGGTAATATAATTCAAGGCTCCGTTCCATTTAATTCTTTCTGTAATAAAGTGAAAACAGTGGTCAATAAAATCAACAACATTAATTACTATTTTTTGCAGTGCATATTCTATCAAGATATTAATAAAAACGTGACATAAAAATGATGACCCAATAAAAGCGACAATAATGACATGAAATATCACTGAAACAACGTCGGCAGATTCAATTGATAGTTCGTCTCCTTTCATTAATTCGACAATAATAAGAAAGCAAGCGGTTTGTAAGACGCTTCCCGATACTCGTTAAAATATTGATAGATGGGAAGAAGACCAACAAAAGTAGTGCTTACTGTATGAAAAAAATAACGTCGACGTTGAAATAGGTCCAAGTATCCAGGTTCGTAGAATATAAAAATCAATGTTCGATTTATATTTCCTTTGTATACACATAACATCGTTTGTTATACAATTCTTATTTTTATAAAAATAATAACGTCTTTTTCACCTGATCATAAATTATATTTCAATCGTACAGATTCAATAATTTTATTTTAGAAATGAAATTATGTATTTTTACAATTTATTTTTCTGTAAAATTGTTAAGAATTACATGTTTTTTTAAACATTTTTACATAAATAATATTCATAAAAGTTACATACCTGGAATATTAAATATTTTTTTTAAATTCATAAACTTATTTAAAAAAGTTATGAAAATTATATTTGAAAAACACCAATTAAAATGGAGAGCTTGAAAAAAGATCAAAAGTAAATTAAGTTCTATTCATATTTATATCATTTTTTTAAAAAGTACATTGAAATGATAATTTTTATATATAATATTTCTCGATTTATATTTTTTATATAGAGATTATATTCATTTCTTGAAAAATTAAAAGAACATACGCTGAAAATTAATTTGTATGTAATTTTAATAGACTATAATATTAAATTAATAAAGTGCGTGTGAAACATATTTAACTAAATAATTATGAGATAACCGATGTTTTTGTAATATTCGTATTTAAATAACGAGTAAGTACTATTTTTAAAGTACATATCGTAACACATTTATCCTAAGTAAATACGGAAATTCCATGTTGTGAATACAATTAAAAGTAAGTGGAAAAAAATACGTTCAAACGAGTGAGAAGTGTAGGACCAACTGTATCAATACTAGCTGTAATAAAACTTTTATTGACTGTATATACACATACTTATCGAGTGAAGATTATTTTGTTGCTAACAAACTGTTTGTTTGTTCTAAGTTTAGATAAAAAATATATAAATTTTAAAACTCACACGAAGAGAAAATATCTATGTATGTTTTTTAATAACGATCGAAATATTAGTTTAAATATTAAAAAGTAAGAATTTTAATGAGCAATGAGCTAATTAGAATGAAAAAATAAGATTTAATTATTTCTTAATAGTAATTTACTCCCTGTTTATTTTCATTTAAACATAAATTAATTTTGACCTCCTACATCAAAATATGTTATAAAGTGTTCAATAATCACTTATATTTTTTTACTTTGTTGTTTATAATAACAATGAACTAATGTGAATTTCGATGGTAATGCCATCATCGTCAGAGCTTTATTGTTATAAATTATTTTTTTACAAAAAGGCTCTGACAATGGGAGTGAAAATTCATTTGTGTCAAAACGATTTATTTAATAAAAATCATTATTTTAATTATTATCCAGTGGAAATATTTATTTCAGATTATTAAAAAATTAATAAAATTGTTACATTTCCATTCAATATTTTATATGAAAATGTTCTATTTTAATAAAATTTCAAGAATTTTTATTTTATATTAAGTTCTATATTGGAAATTATTATCCATTTTTTATATTTTTATACAAAAAAATATATAAACAAATTAAATAATATATTCGTTAAATACAACAATTTTTTTTATATTTTTACAAATTGATATGTTTTATTAATTTTACACAAATTTTGTAAAAAAATGCTCAACAATCACTTACTATTTAAATAAAAAGTTTATAAGTATAGGATGTTTTTTTAAAAGTGATAGAACTTTAACATACACATATGCATTTACATGAAGATGTTTATTTAGGTTAGATAGAATTTTTGATAGGGATTCAATTTAAATTCTATCATGCTTAAAAAAACATCTATAGTAATAATTATAATAAATTAATATTTGTAAGTCAATTATATAAAAAAATATTCATAAAACGTATGTATTTTCCTTAAAAAAATATTTATAATCAAGATTTCAATTTAAAAATAATATCGTTTAATATAAAATATATGAATGTTAAAATTCATGCATAATTAAACGTGAAAATTCGTCTGAACTTATTTTTTTATTAAATTATATTCGAATGAATGGTTAGTTGTTCATTTAAAGATCCATTCCATTAATATCTATTGAAAGACGTCAATAAAATAATCAAATACACATTTTTCACATCGAATCGATAATTGCAATACTTTTGCATGCTATGCACTCATGGAAATTCGAAAAACTACTAATTGGATTTAATCTCTAGCGTGCAATATATTACTAACGGTACGTTCTGGAATACATCATGCAGTGCTGTCATTCAAATGGAATAATAAATCCGTGTTCCGCTCACTTCCTGACAGTTACGCCACTGGAGACAGAGCAATCGCAATGTGTGTTACGAATAAGCCAGAGTTTATCTAACGCGGGAATGCACTCGCCATAAATTGGCTGCCTGTTTTACGCTTCGCCAGATATTATTTTCTTAAGTGACTGCTGAACGATGAAAACAATGCTATTGTTTTTATCGATCTCTGATAGATTATAATGGGGTCGCTCTGGTGGGTGAAGCTATTAGTTAATAGATAGATGAAGAAAAATAATAATAATATTTAATTGAAAAAATGGTACTTCGGAAATGTAGTCGAGCGTGTATAGTGGTCGAAAGGTCTCTTTTTTCCCATTTTCTTTGTTCGAATGTGATAGGTTGTTTACGATGATACTCCATTCAATTTGAAATTATATTCCATTATTTTAGATTGACTTCCTTTTATGTAATTCCGAACTATTTTATTTATATACCTTCGTTCGATGTCAATGTAGCTACTACATGTAACAGTTATCAATAAAAATTTATATAGCTCGTTAAGAGAAAAGTAACAATTTTATATCATTTTTCTACATAAATGATAGACGATTATTAAAAAGTATAGTAGAAATATTTAAACGTAGTTATTAATGTATATTTACAAAATATGACGATTAAAAATGATTCCACTTTATTACAACTAACAATGCAATCTAGTAATTAATTTTCAATATTTAACAGATTTTAATCACCAATCATTTTATATAACTAACAATTGATTACTTCTCATAACTTTTTTTTCCGATATTAAGTTTCCTCACAAAAAATACTTAATTTTATAGACAGGAATTAAATTAATAAAATAAATGTTAAAAAGTTTTATTACCTAATCTGATTTCCTTATTGCATTATTTTTTATTATCCATCATTAAATTATATTGATCTAAAATAGACAATAGATTCTTGATAAAATTGGTTATTTTTTTAAAAAAGGACAACTACTTCTTGTACTGTCATTAACGTCCTTTGACAAAAATAAAATACACCAGATTAGGAATTACACGTGTATGAGATTAATTTTTCTTTATTTAACCTTTAAAGGTTATGACAATGAGAAATTATTTCAAAGTAATATGATATTGATTTGATGGTTACTTTGATATCGTTTCATAGTAAATCCGGGTATTAATATTTAAACACTTTCATTTAAAGTACATATTCATTACGGTTTGAAATTTAATTATGTTCGATATTTTAGTGAATTTAGAATAATTTCTCGAATAATTCTTTTAATTAAATATATTTAATTATAATTTCAGTATTCCATATTCAAATAATATTTTGTTGTAAATAGATAAATATGTGAGATTAGGGGCTTTTAGAAATTTTATTACAAATTTGTACACTGAATTATTCGAATTGGAAGAATTTTCAACAAAGTTTTAGCTAATCAGATGGATTAAAAGTGATGAGAATATTTAAAACAATTTCCTAATCGAAACTATTAAAAATTCTATAATTTTCAAATAGTTAATTTTACAAGTACACTCACATTTAGTGTTATAGAATATATTTAATTTTTTAATTAAATTTTAAAAACTATTGTTAAAGAGCAACTATTTTTATAATCTGTATAAATAACTTTATAAAGTAAATATTGAACAAAATACTTTAAAGAAACTAATTTTAAATTAATTGAAGTTTTAGAAATAATAGAGTTTCAATTTGTTACTTAAATCTTATATATTTTTATTAGAACAGCTCTTTATAATCTTTTCAAATAATTTTATAAAATAAATATTAAAAAAATACCTTAAAGAATGATTTTAAATTTTTAAAAATAATAACAAAAAGTTTAAATATAATATAACAAACCTAACAAACAATTTTATGAATTTTTTATCTAATTTTATACAGCAAATTTGAAAAAAACTACTTCAAGGAACTAATTTGAATTAAATAGAATTTTAAAAATAATATAGTTTCAATTTGTTAACTAAATCTTATACAGGATAATTGTATAAAATAAATATTGAAAAAAAAACTTTAAAGAATGATTTAAATTTTCTAAAAATAATAACAAAAAAATTAAAAAAAATACAACAAAGTTTACAATTTTATCAAATTTTATCTTCAAATATTATTATTTAATTAGAATTTATTATTTTATAAAATTTATCTCCTCTACTATTAACTATGCATATGTTAATTGTTTATACTATAAACAATTTAATTAAAAAATACACCTCAGACATTAAAACTAAATCTACAAACAGGTTAAAAGAATCTGCCATTCTGAAAATACGTGATATCCTACTAACTCTATGTTTGATACATTGGCGTTGTCTGGAATTGTAAATAATGTATTATGTTTCTGTGGTACAGACCAGGCGAAATACGGATTCAATTCTTTTTACTCTAATAGATTATCTTAATAAATTACTTTACGTGTGTGGAATTTATTAAATTTACTTGTATTCCATTTATCTATCTTTTAATTTTCGGAAATAAAACGTAATTATTCATTGAAATACTCTTTATACATTCAGATACTTTTATTTCAATTTCTTTAATTCTATTTACTGAGAAATTAAACAATTTAAGAAAAAAATATAAATTAAAAAAATAACTTTTATAAATAATTAGTCTGTTTTACGACGATATCAACATTGATAATATTATCTATTTATGATACACGTTTGAACAATAAAAATATTATAACTTATTTTGATTTGAATTAATGACTCAATAATATTATTTGTTTGTACTCAGTTGTTTACGATTGCTAATAACAATTTTCTAGTATAATAAATATGATATAAAACAAGGAGTTGACTATCTGAATGTGTTAAAATCGTGTAAAAATCCCCATGATTCATTTTAAAATTATACAGCTTCCAGATAATCATTTATTTTTCTTATTTCTCTAATTTAATTATAGTTTCGTATGAACTAAAATGTGTATTTCAGTTTCTGTAAGAAATTAATTTATTTGTGATATATATATATATATATATATATATATATATTTAAAAAATTAAAATAGTTTTTTTTATTCACACAAATTATTTTAATTTACTAAACAAAAGTTTTTATTGAGAAC
Source organism: Neoneuromus ignobilis (assembly GCA_029203775.1). Classification (NCBI taxonomy): domain Eukaryota; kingdom Metazoa; phylum Arthropoda; class Insecta; order Megaloptera; family Corydalidae; genus Neoneuromus; species Neoneuromus ignobilis. The sequence continues at coordinate 7,449,626 of CP092090.1, read as the reverse complement.
AAATGTTGAAAATTTTATTTTAATTATTTAAATAAATCTTAGTTTGGAAGAAATTCAATCAAAAAATTAATTTTTACTTATTGAAAATTTGATGTACTCATATTACAAAAAAAAATAAATGAATTAAATTGTTCCATATTCACCATCAATATAATTTTTATAATTTAGTTAATTTCTATAAATTTTAACGAACTAAAATTGTTAATTCATATTTTGTAAGAAAATAAATATTTTTATTACCATCAATAAAGCCTATATTAGCTTACTACTAGGTGAAAGCTCCATCGAATATCTTTAAATCCTTTTAAAAGATTTTCTAAAATTATTCCATAGCTTTATGTTGGTGGTTAATATATATCTCTTGAATGTAAGTCCATAATGATGTTTATCCATTTATTGTCTTCTCTTCTTCTATCTGTTCTGTCAGATCTATTTTATCAATTTATTTTTTCTACTATATTAATTACATTTGTTTTCTCTATATTTTAGTATATATCAGAAAAAATAAAATTATAATCTATGAATATTAATTATAATTTTTTAATATAAAAAAATGCATAAAAATCATTTAATAAGAATTGTAGTTTTTTAATACAATTTATTCATAATTATAAAAAAACTACTTATGAAGTTCCAAAAAAATAAATTCTGTACTTTGTGTCTAAAATATTTAAATAAATTTTATTTTGAAACAAATTCAATCCTTAACGAATTATTGTAATTGTATAAAAAATTAAATAAATAAAATCAAAATAACTAATTTTTTCACAATTAATTTCTCATATTTTATTTATAAATAATTACTATAAAACGTAATTACAAATAAATAGGATAATTTGTAAGCAAATATTTTTTTTCATTTTTTATATACATTTAAATAGTAATATCATATTTCTTTAAAGTATATTTAAAATTGTTAAGATTTATTGAAAATTGATTTGAATTTCTCAAAGTAGTCAAAAATCAACATTATATATATATATAAAATAAAAAAATATGTCAATATATTATCCTTCAAAAATACCCGTTAAATTAATTTCAAAACGAATTAAGAGTACTAGCAAAGAGAAGACGATAATTGAATTTTTGATGTGATCTCTCCATAAAATAAATTCCAGTTGACATAAAATAAATTTAACTAACTCAATTTATTTTCTCTGGAAAAAAGTTCTGTAGTGTACAGTACATTAAAAAAAGCCTAATGATCTAGTTGAACACTGACATAGACGACCGCTTGTACTTTTATAAATGCGTTCACTGACAGAATAAAAAATATTACAAGAATGAGAATACATGACTAACACAAACGCGCTAAGCAATAAAAATTTCTTAAGCGTGATTTTTCTACACAAAACCGGAAATATATTCGCATCGCGGCTTGCAATTATTACTGTGCTATAATGATCAAAAATGACCATAATTGTAATATGACGGATTTCTAAGTAAAACTAGTTTTTAACCTTGAGTTTTGAATTCGAAATGTAACCCTTGTACGTACAATGTTTATAAAGAATGAATGTTACATCTGTTTCCAAGAACATGTTAACGATAAAGCAGTTCATACTAAAATCGGACAAGGCTGAGAAGAAAAGTATCGATTGGCCAATAACACAATAGCAACATTTATCGTCGGATATCGAAACAAAAGATACGAATCGTGGTCTTCTTCGTACACTGATATGATATTGTACGAGTATGTGAAATTGCAATACGATACATGGATAGTCTGGTCTGATATTGATATTATCGAAAGATATTTAAATATCAATTCTATTTTTAGATTTTGCAATTTTATTTTTTATGTGGAAATATTAAAGATATCAAACAAAAATGTACAGAAAAATCAACAATATTTCAATCTAAAAGATACAAATTTGATAAAAAATGAAAAATTCAAATCCATTTTCTTGACGTATAAAATTTATTTCGTAACCATTATATTTCTACTGAAAATCAATTTTAAGAAATCACGACTTTAATTCCTCATACAGTAAATAATTTAAATAAAAAAAATCTACGATTTAAAATAAGATTTTAAACTCAGTATTTTTCATAATTTATTTATTTTTTTTTTTTTTATAAAATATTAATGTTATTTATATTTTACAATTTACAAGCCATTACTGCTAAAAAATTTAAAGTTTGTTTTTTAATTATTTATTTTTCTGATTTAATATTAGAATTTTTAGATGAGCGTTTAAGTTTTAAGTCAGTATGTAAAATTAATTCATATTTAACACAAATGAATTTTTATCCCCAATACCACAATCAGTCGACTATTTTTACAAAAAAAGGGAATAATAAGTGATTATTCAACATTTCATAACCATTGTGGTGTTAGGGATAAAAATTCATTTGTGTTAAAGTGAATTCGCCACAATTTCAAAACAAACAAACATTCGTGTTGTTTTTGATTCTCACAAATACAAAATTTGTCAAATTATTTCGATTTTTTTCTAATCTTCAAAGAATTAATAAAAGATTAACAATATAAAACTGATTGAATAAAAATAGAAAATGGTATTTTATTTAATACCAGATTTGTATTTTATAAAAATCAAATTTTTAATTATTTCTCTTGAAGTTCTAGAAAATTCACTTTCACACAAATAAATTATTATTGCCACTCTGACGATGATGGTATGACTATCGAAATGCACATTAGCTTATTGTTGTTATAAACAAATAAAGTAAACAATAAGTAATCTTGTGAATGGAAAATGGTATTTTTTATTTTTTTTAAAGTTTAATTTTTATTAGTGTATAAAATAATATTTTTTATCAATCAAATATAATTTAAATTACATTAGCTAATTTTAATTATTTATTAAATTGTCATTCCTATTTATTAAATTATTTGCTGAAAACAAATATTCGATTTAGATAATAAACATTCTTGCAAATGACATGAAAGCTTTAAATATATTTCAATTAGTCAACTAAGAAATAAATTTATGCATTTTGTAATTAAAAAATTATATTTTTATTAAAACAACGCCAGTAAGCTTTATGGACATCCATTTGTACCATACAATATTAACATACAGTAGAATATAAAATTTTTAATATAAAAATTTGAAAGTTTTACTATGTTTTTCGTGTCTGTTTGCTATAACAGAAATTACAAAATAACTAAAACGTACATACACACATGCGTGAAATTGCATGCGTGCGAATAAACACGCATATATTTTAACGCACGCTATTTACTCTATTTATTTTATAATACATATAATTGTAATTTTGAATATAAATTAAATTTATTTATTTACAACGTACATTTTAATCAACTAACTACTATAATAACTAATTACGATTCATATTCATTATTTATAACTCATTATTTATGACAGACTGTCTGCACCTGGACTCCAACTGTCTTTCTATAATTATCTATTGAGTAATAACTATGAATTTTTGATGTTTTCACAGATTACATTTTAATAAATTTTATCTATTATCTTATAGATATGTCGACTGAAAATCAGTTTAGAATAAAGCAATAAAAATATATTTTTCGAACATGGTGGTCCCATGTTGTTTATTTTAAGAATTTTATACAGACGAGCTGCTATCATGTTTCATATTTATGCAATAAATCTTTTCTTGATTTTATTCCTCTTGGCTGTTTAAAAAGTAATATCTTTATAAAATCAAACTTAAATCTCAGAGAAATATAAACAACTATAATATATATTTTTTCAATAATAATTTATCTTAGATACTCTGCAATTTTTATTTTAAACAGTTTTTATTTTTTAATTGAACTCTGTACAAAAATTGATAATTTTATAAACAAAGAATAACTTTATATTATACACCATAAATATAAAATATTAAATAATAAAGTTGATTAAGAATTACACGTGTTTGTTCAGAAATACATTTTCTTTATTTAATCTCTAAAGGTTAGGACAAAGAGAAATTATTTCCACGTAATACGTTATTGATTTGATGTTTATTTTAATAATATTTCTAGTAAATCCAATATTAATATTTTGAAACCTTTATTCAAACAAAGTATCAATTACATTTTGATATTTATTTATGTTCAGTATTTTATTAAATATTTATGTTTGGTACAAAGTGAATGATTTTATTAAATGATTAATTAATTAAATATATAATGTTTCTTTTATAAAAAACACTGTACTTTTTAAAAAAATCGTTAGATTTTTTTAGAAGTAAAAAGCAAATGGTTATTGAAGATTTTTATAAAATGAGTTATTCATTTGTGAAAATTATGAATGAATTCATTATTATAAATCAATCAGTATTATACACAAAACACTCAAATTCTAATATAATGAAAAATATTGTTTGTTGAAGCTTAAAAATTAATACATTGCCATTACAATGATTTAAAGTGAATAAAAAATAACGATAAATGATTATCTCTATCATTAATTAAAAAAATAAACGTTTTTGATTAACGATTCATTTATAAAAATGAATTTAATCGGTGATAACTTATAATTGTTAAAGAGTTTATTACAAATTATTGTATTAATCTAGTGAAAAGTGTTCTAATAACCTTTACTTAATTAAGCAATACTCCTTCTCAAATCAGATTTAAAATTTTTGCTGAGAATCGTAATAATTTAAAAATTTTCATATGAATAATATTTCAAATTTAAACATTTTATAAAATATTGAATTTCTATCAATTTATTTTTTGCAGTTTTCCCCTTTTTCAATTTTCAGGTTATTTAAATCATAGAATAAAATAAGCATCAATAATTTTAATTTGTTATAAAAAAATTCTCAATTTGTGAATTGTATTATTAAATTTTGAGCTAGATTTTTTTGTAAAATAATTATAATTATTGCTTTATATATTTATTTAAGATATTTAAAAAATTAACTAATAATCAAAATGAATATATGCAGGGGTTTATGTAGAGGCATATATATAGATATATATATATATATATATATATATATATATATATATATATATATATAGTGTGTGTGAGAGAGAGAGAGAGAATTATTATCATCATGAGCAACCTATTTTCAACTATTGCTGGATGAAGACTTCTCCCAAAACTATCTTCAGTCAATCCATTATCATTCTCTTTCAGTCCATTTTGACAAATTATTTTATCTCTGTTTCATTTGTCCATGGATATTTTTTTTTAATATTTCTAGGTTTCTAATCAATAATTTCTCTTGTCTATTGAGGTTCTTCTCTTCTTGTTATATGATTAGTTCTTATTTATTTTAAATTTCTCACTTTTGCCATAACGTCCATAACTTTTGATTTTTTTTTTGATTCACTAATTTCTCTTTCTATCTTTACAGTTCTTTTTCTAACCCAACAAGCATTATCTATTTTTTTGTGCTGTTTTTAGTCATTGAATTATTCTGTCATTCAAGACTCGTGTTTTATTTTCAAATATGTAATTACAAATTACATTACTTGTAGTAAAACGTTATATATATATTAATGTTTGTGTATGTATATATTGTATAAATTAAAATGCATAAAAAAATTAATTGCTCTATAAAATATTTTTATATAACAATAATATTTCGGAGTTTAATACGCCTGTATAAAAGAAATATTTATATTAATTTGTGCGTGAACAGATGTATGTATATTGATGGTGTGTATAGAAAGAATCGAATATAAATGGATTTAGGGAATCATCACTCGACACTACATATAATGTACGATCTAATGACGTGAAAGTATGATATTTGCAATAAAAAGAAAGTTCTCATACATCGGATATAACTGAGTGAATATTTGTTCATTACTACATACGATATTTTGAATTAATCTACTGGATACATCTATATGGGGCTGCCACCACAACGGAAAATAAACTGTTGCGACTAGCATAGCAACTGCAAGCGTCGTTTCTAACAATGAGCATGATTGATAGACCAGTCTGCACGGTTGACCCGCGATAACACGCCATCTGCTTATTAGAGAAAGAGACAAGATATGGACTAACGATGTACGTCGTACGTAGCTCTCTTCGTTCAACATTCGAGCATCTTCGAAAAGATTAATAAATAAATGGCATTAACTGGATGAAGGCATGAAAGAAAGAGCGGTTTATGGATTAAGGTTTTGTGAATGGGAGCTATCTTTTGCTTCGCTAAGAACGAATTACGGACAATGTTTCATAAATGTTTTGATAACGTTTCGGAAAAAAGAATGACACGTGTATGTGAAGGGTTTTTTTTCTACTCTTTATAGTAAGAGACACGAGAATAGATAATGTTGTATGACGTAAATGAATACATTAATCATCTTAAACTATCTAATATGAGCGGTGTTGTTGCACAATATAATAGTTTATAATGTATATAGCATATAACAATAACTACCATTAGTCTTACAATGATAAGAACTCACTCTGTTCTGGATAGATCTATAACAGCCTTTAAATAATAATAATTAAGCTTCTAGCTTATACAAGTTTATATATATATACATCCGCCAAAAGCTTGTACAAATTGTCATTTTTTATCGAAAGCTTCTAAAAACGTCTACACAATTCAGTGAACACAAAGATGGATAATATTCGATATTTAATAGAGATCTTCCACAGTGACGTTATCTTAAATCTTATGATTTGTAACGTGTAACATTATATATTACTCCTTTGGTGTATTCGGAAAATTAAAAATGGACACTTTTAAAAATTTAAAGTTCAATTTTCATGAATTTCTTTCGCACATTTAAATAATATCATAAAAATGTACAAATATATATTTTTTTAAAAAAAAACTAATAGTAATAAATTAGAATTTAAGTAAATGAGACAAACTTATTTTTTAAAAAAAATAACTTGTGAATTTTTATTATCGAAGTAAAATATTTTCTTACGTAATTATAAAGACACATTTCGTAATATAATCATTTAAAATAAAATTAATTAATATAAAAATAGATAATGTGTTTTCAATATAAAATGCATAATCAGAATTTTGAAATTTAATTTGAAATCAAATTTGTGAACTTTTCAGAAACTAATTTTTATTTAAATTTAATTTAGAACTAATCATTTTAATTCATTAAAATTTCGATTTTTTATGATTAGTTTTAATTATTATTAAATTTTGTTACTTAATTTATTAACAATGATTATAACAAACATATTAAATTACATAAGATAAATGGATAAAATTTAATCTGTTTTTCTATCTCTTGGGAATATAAAAGTATTGATTACTCGATTACATTAAGTCAGTAGTTTATAATGGATCCAATTTTACTATTATTGATCGTTAAAAAATATCAAAAATTAAATGAACGGATCTACATTTTCTAGTTTTTAACCTGTTATGTGTTGATTTATTTTAATATGTACTTTTTATCTTTAAATTAATCATTTTATTTCATTTCAATTAAATTAATGAAAATTGATTTACAAGGACTATTAAAATATCAATAAAACGTATATGATGTTATTTTAGGTATTAACATATAAAATAATAGTAAATATTTACTAAATCTTAATACTATGTTATTACTTAAAATAATATTTATATTTTGTCAGTATTTATGATTTACAACCCTTGTATATTTATTTATAAATATACCAGTATGTTTATGGGTTTGTTTATGTAATTTATTTTTAACATTTTCTCGAAATAAACTCATAAAAGTCGTATTACTAAATTGAATTTATATATATATATATATATATATATATATATAATTATAGTGTATGTATGTGTTTATGAATGAAAATCAAAAGAAAACCCACTTTCGTTATAATTGAAGAATAAATGAAGTTAGATATATGTATATGTACTGTATCGTTACATTAAGAGCAAATTTAATATAAATTCCAAATAAACATTATTAGTTAGTTCTTATCCGTTGTAAAATATCTCAGAAATATGTATATGTAGTTGTACAAAATTCCCAGAGGGAAGTTATTTATATCATCGATCCTCAGTGAACCGTATTCTATATACACATGTATGTGTGTATCTATAGAAAATAATCTCTTTACATTGCCTTCAATTTCATATTCATATTTTAGTAACATCAATTCCGAATGAAACACAATGAAATTATGAAGCACGCAGTGGAAATCTTTTCATAACCATGCACACAATTTACATATACATATATACATATATATATATATATATATATATATATATATATATATATATATATATATATAAAGTGTGTGGATGTATGCAAACACCTGTACGAATATTTATGTATATAAGCAAAAAAATATTCAATTTTAATCGAAATTTCATTTTTCATAAATATTTACGAAAAATATGAATTTCCATTTAAAATGTATACATAATGGTTATAAAATTTGAAAATCGATCGAGGGCATGCATATAAATATAATATTAATATATAATTATATGATTTCAATTTATTAAAACAATAGGAATGATTGGATATTTTTATGGGTTTTAATAATAACATAAATGATATTGCTTTTGTAGTTAATTTGTTCTCTGAATTGTCGATAATAACAAACAATAAAATTTAATAGCGTTTTGAATGATTTTTATGTAGTTTCTATACTGAATTAGTGAATCATGTGAATTCATGTAAATGTTTTTGTCTAAAAATAGATACCTATTTTTATAATTAAAATACTTTAATTATTATATTTTTTTCTATTTCAGTATAGTTAATGAGATTATAATCTATTTCATCAATTTTTAATAACATTTTAATTGTATAATTATTTTATATGGATTAATATAAAATCCTTTGAGAAATATTTTTTTAAATATATAATGAATTTAATTTTAAATAAAAAATAAATACAAGAAAATCTGTACATCTAATCATTTTAATTGAATAAAAAAATAATAATTACGTTTGATCCAAATATTCAAAACTGGTTTAATTAAAAAAAATGTACTTAAATTATACGTAAATAATTAAAAATAAATAAAGAATTATAAATGTTGAATGAAACGCGAACATTGAGTAACATTTTAAAAATAAACATGTTGATAATAATATAACACAAAAGTAATTTGATTAAAAAATGTTAACAATTTCGTAATTATATTATAAATAATATAATGTATATCAATATTGTTTGAAATATTCTTTGTTTTAATTAAATACTAAAAGTTAACTTCGTAATTTAATGAACAGATAATGAAGAGTTTAATTTTATTTGTATTCATTGAAATTTCATTAAGCTTAAAACAATATTTGAATAATTCATTTTTATTTTCAAAAATCATAATATATATAAATATATATATATATATATATATATATATACCGAATTGAAATGCTAATAAACGTACAAAAGTACAATGCGTGTTTAAAGAATATACTGAAATATACTTTAATGTGATGTTTGTTCAATAAAAATCATATTATGTCTTAAATAAATAATATATAAATAAATGTTATATGTCAATTTAAATACATGCCAGAAATCACATATTATAAAATATACTAATCATAAATATTGGTAAATTATAATGAAATTATATATATATATATATATATATATATATATATATATATATATATATATATATATATATATATATATAGTGTGTCCCATCAGGAGCAAATTACTATGTAATGAAATAAAAATGTTATAAGTCACTCAAAGAAAATGTGTTTTATTTAAAAGTTAAATTGTGCATTCCTGACGGGACATTCTTTATATATAAAAAAAAAAGTATTTTTTTAATAAAGTTCCGAGAGCTTCATATAATTTCACGTTCTAAAATAATTTATAAAATATGTTAGATATTGAGTTTTGGATATTTTTGGCATTAAAATACTTACTACCTAAAATTTAATATAATAATTAAAAATTGTTTTTGTCATTTAATGTCTTTTTAGATTTTTATTTGAGAATATTCTAGTAATATTTTGTATTTTTGAAAATCAAATATCAATTGTTCTTTCAACTAGTATATATATATATATATATATATATATATATATATATATATATATATATATATATATATATGTTATATTTCAATGGTATCAAAGTTGTAAATTTCAAGGTACGCATAAAGCACACATATCAAACTCATCAATAATCTATTTGTAGGGGAAAGATCAACATCGATAAGGAAGCATGTCAAATTAATAATTCATTCCAGGTACTCATAACACCAAAACTTAGACCGAAAATAAATAAAATAGTCAACTGAGGATAAAGGAAAAATACAAAGAAATGATTTTTTTTTATATTCTGACATGTCAATCAAATATTGCAAAATTTATATTTTATATATATATATATATATATATATATATATATATATATATATATATATATATACATATAAATCAGTAATACAAACGAATAAACAGTGGAATAAAAATGAAATTTGACTAACAATTAAAAATTCATAAAAATTGAAATAAATAAACGTTTAAGTAAAAATATTAATAGCCTTTTTGGTATTTAGGTTATAATTTTATCATTGCTTTTGAAATATTAATTGAATATGCATTATTAATTTCTTTCCAAATATTTTAATGATATTTGGCAAAATTTGCAATAATGATTGATTGTTATTTAATCCATAGTTGCTAAATTGATTCAAAATTCAGTAGGTGTAATCGACCGTGAGCTGGATTCAAATTCCTGACCTTCTGAATAGAAAGCATCATGCTCCATTAAACCTTACTAATTTTATTTATATTATTATAATAAGATGTTAATTTACTTTCAATTTCCTAATTTAGAAACTATAATTAATTAGAACATTTATAATACTACTAAAAAATTTTTTTTAACTTTCAAACCTTGAATTGTATCCAAAAAATTACTAATCAAAGTAAATAAAAGATTAGACAACTTTGCAAATATGTATTCATGTGTGTGTGTATATATTTATGTATATATTTGTTGATACTCAATAAACAAACATATTTATGCACGGAAAAATAAATATGATATGTAATATAAATTCCATGAAAATGTACAAAATACACTTTTATATGAATTGTTAATATTTATTTGAGATGTTTATGTATGTAAAAAAATTATTTATAGAACGTGCACATTTATTTTCTGTTAAGCGACGTTTGTGTGTAATAAAGAATGTGCTCATTTATTATTTAGCGAGACATTTCTTGTATTCATTTACCGAATATTTTGACATATTACGTGAGGTTCCCCAAAATTTATAACTGTGCAACATTCAAAAGATCATGAACCATAATATTATACATACATGTATATATATATATATATATATATATATATATATATATATATACATGTGTGTGTGTTTATTTAATGGAAGTATAATGAAAAAGTTTTTTTCTCTTTTTTCAAATATTTTACACATTGTAATTAACTAAAAAAAATACCAGAGATATACTTAATACGCTTTTATTAATTTGTGTAATTTTTCAAATATCAAAACAGTTTGTTTCAAAATAAAAGATTATTCAACTTATATATAAATATAAAACATACCTATTTAATACCTTTTTTGAAAAAAAAACATTCATAAAAACTCATATTTTTTATTAACTAAAATATTAATCTAATTTTTACATTTATAGAAATTTATATATTTTTATAAAAAAATAAATAGCATGCATTTATTTAACAAATGTACTTAATTTGTTTATTTATTTTATACGAGCATACACTTTGTAAATAATATAAACATAAAGTTAGATTAAAAATTGTTGAAATATTTTATTTAAAATGACAAAATTTGTCTCTTTGTATTTAATAGTATATATTTATACATATATACATAAATATATATATGCATATTAAATATTCACATTTTATTTTTATTTCTATTAATTACAATATAAGTCTTAAAATATTTAGGTTTTCAATGACAATTATTTATTAATATCTTAAATAAATATTAAAGATAAAATATAATTTTTAATTTACCACAGTAAATTAATTAATTAATATCTAATAATTATACTGCAAGTACACATTTATTAATTGAAGACTATTTTATTATTTTTTAAACGAAACATTTTCCTTTGGTTTCAAAAGAGATTATGAATGTATGTTATATACGTAATCTTCTCTGAATTTATGAACATAAGTGGATAATAATAATACGATTTAATTAATTACGAGAAGACTTTTGAATGTTAATGTTAAATTTTACTTTACTCAAAAAATCTATTTACGTTTTCTCTTATCCTATAAAGACGATAATTTTGAAATAAACATAGTTCAAAAAGATCTGACTTATTTGAATTCTAAAAATAAAAAAATGTTTTGAGTAAGAATTTGTCTCAAAATATTATTATAAATATTTTGTTTGTAGGAAATGCATGTTCTGATGATTTATTTTGATATTTACTACAGTTTAATCTCTTTACGTATGTATTAATGTATATAAGTATTTTTAATTGGATTTAATGCATTAAATAATTATTTTTAGATTTCTTTATTCCGCAAAACAGAACTACTATTAAAGAATTTAATATATATAAAAAAATCGAAATATTTTAAATATCATGTATGATTGCTCAAAAATCAACACCTTGCTCCTTCCTCAAATGTCAAACGACGAAAACGTACGTACTACTAATTATTTCTATTCCACTATGCACGAATTTAATTTACGGCTTACATAAAAAAGTAAATGAACCATCTGCGTTCATATAAAAAAAATTCAAATTTATTCTCCTCATTATTATTTTTGGTAGTTTCCAGGTGTTAAAATACCTACTGCATTGACATCATTAGCTTTTTAATTTGTAACACATGAACACATATAATAATTAATTATCTTTTAGAGAAACAGTCAATTAACTCTATAATTAATAGTCGAAAAAAACTTGATGACCTTATAATAAATACAAATTATTCATGAAAAAATTCGTAAAAGATACTTGTGAAATGATATCACGCAGAAAGTTTTATAGAAATAATAAGGATTTGTAAACAGGTAACATTTATAAAGAATTGATGAATGACGAGACATCGGATAATTTAAAAGAGATCGATTAATATGCAAGAACAAAACGTTTTAACACATTTACATTTGGGCGGTATGCGTCAGAATTCAATTTAAATCAATTTACGAATAAACCTTTTTGCCAGTCAGAAAAACCGCAATATTCGGTAGTGTAAAAGGCTATTTTACTCCATAGAAAAACCTGTTAAATGAACATCATATACATAAGACATTTAATTTAATTCGTATATATATATATATATATATATATATATATATAAATGTATGGTCAAGGTTGTAGTTTTAGTAATATATCATTAATTTGTCATGTTTCTATGAATTATTAATATAGTATGTAATATATTGTCATAATACAATTAAAAATATCGAATATTGTAAATATGATTTAGTATAATTTAAGTGGTTTTATGACGTGTTAAAGGCGTCTCTACATCTAGATAGAAAATATAATTTATTGTAATATATTTCAAATACATACATAGTTTATTTCAAATATAATTAAAGATTTACATAAGTTAAAATATGAATGTTTACTTAAAAAAATTATGTGACAAAATCACTTTTATATATATATATATATATATATATATATATATATTAGAATAGCAGCTGTTCGTTAAAAGAAGGTCGGAAAATCAATTACAGTTTCTTAATGAGGAATTTTATAATACCAGCAATAATGTACAATAAACTATATTATATATAAAACACGAATAATTGCACAGAAACATTTCAACCATTTGATAAATTACTTCTAAATTTATTAATCGTGTAAGTACACCAGTTTTACTAATGTTAGTTTACAATGTCTTGTTATTATGTCATCGTTCATAAAGTTCATGTATACTGAACATCGAAGTGAATAAGAACAAACTGGTTTCAACTTCTGATAAATCAATACCTCGTGAAATAATTAAAAGCAGGTTTGTGGTGAATGTAAATTCAGATGGCGTGTATTTGTTTCAGTAGTGTAAAGTTTTAGTCGTTCACTTCCTCATTATATATATATATATATATATATATATAATTTTACTTATTTAGCTTCAACATAAATGTGTGATGAAATTTAATGAATGTTTGAGTAAAACTCTTAATAATTATTTTCGGATTATTTGTAAATTCAAAATACTTTTTTCAATAATTCATATAGAAAAAATTAAAATTTAATACATTTTTATAACTGATTTAAAAATATAGATATCTATTTAATCAACGATTATTATTTTAAAAAAAAATAGAGCGATTTTTAGATGCATGAAATATAAGAAAATAGATCAAAAATAATGTATATAGTGTTTTTCAATAAGCGCTTCAGAAGTTTAAATGGAAATAAAAAAAAAGTATTTAATTAATTATTTTTTTAAAATTTTATTCTTAAGCATATTCTGTAAAAATAATGATGAAATATAATTTCATTTATATGACCACTATGACTAAAGATTTTTTTTATATACATAATATATATATATATATATATATATATATATTTAATTGTCCTGTTAAGTAGATATTTGTCCTAATGTTTTCATAATTACAGATAAAACATTTTACAAAAAAAATATATTACTCTCTTGGCAATTATACAAAGCGACTAAAATACGTCATAATACTGATAATTTTCAAATACTAAAAACGTAATAATGTTACAAGTACGAGCGCAAAATATTTTTAACGTGGAAACATGCCTGCAGGGACGTTAAAACATCACATAAATTTTCCTCAAAATATCCCCTTTAATCAGATAATTAGGAGGGTGAAAAAAACTACATCGTTGTATAGCCATAAAAAACACCCCTTTATCCGACCATAAAACTGTTGCAACAAGCTTCTAATTAGTAGCGAAGGATCAACAAAAATTAAATTCAGCTCGAGTATCGAAGATCAAGGAATCGGAAGTACGTATTCAATTGCTCGAAACATTCAATTAGATGACCGTTTTGTTTCGTTTTACGAAATAAACTGAACCCGTTATTATTAAATAGTCATTTTGTTATCGGATTAACGTTGATGTGGAATTTTTTATATGAGTTTAGACTAAAGTCTATTTAGTTTTTGCTTTATTCGACTATTATTATTTTATTACTTGGTTTTATTCGATTATAAAACGCTCGTAAGTACTATGAAACATTTTCATAAACGATTTTCCTAACATAAAAAAGATTTTTTTTTATTATATAAAAAATAAAAGTTTACAAGAAAAGTGTATATTTTATATTATATATTTTTTTTATAATTTATAAATAGGAACATTTTAATTAATCGAAATAAACGAAATTTTATTTATGTTTATAGAAAATATATATTAAATACTTTTTTTCAGTTAAGTGGTATGAAATGACTTTTTTTAAAAAACTTATTCGATCATCTAGAAAAATTAAACAGAATGATTCGCACGACTGATTATTCCCACATAAATCCGGATTCCGGAATCGAGCTTACAGACGAAATACTGTAAAATCCAGACTTAAGAGTGTAATTTAAACGGAAATCCATACAACGATTCGTTCAAATCGATTGTGAAACTAGCAACGAAAAAAAGCAGACTGATAACTGAAACGCAATCTCACTATATTAATGATACTTTTTTTATTGGAAAAAATTCTCAAATTAACAATAAAGCAACGAGACTAAATAAATCAGTACGCTTTTCGCAACGAAATCACCAAATAAAGTAAACGTTTTATTTATTGTCTCTCGCCTTAATTCCATCCCACTTTCGTTCTCATGTAACTGAAATGCACGTGCACGTCATAACACTCGAAGAACTATGATGTTTTTTTATTGGGATCAATTAAGTGTATTACAATTAATGTGTTAGTTTCTCATTGAACATCTTTAAGTAGTGATGTAAGTAATAAAAGATCCCGTTGTATTACTTTTAATAGTAAATTGCTCTAATTGATTAAGATGGTAATGAATGAAAATAAAAGTGTTTGGTTTAGATTAAATTGTGTTGAACGAATGGTATTTGTATGGAAAAGAAACGTGCGTTGCATTTTTATCAGTTCGAAATGTTTTAAGAGAATATACTTATGTTGATAGGTTTCAGTTAGTTAAGTTTTTATAGTTTTTATTTCGTCTGTAATCAGACAACGTTGAATAATATGTATATTTACATTATTTCCTTTGTTTGATAAGATTTCTATTTAGAGAAGTATTGATTTTTTTATTTTATTTTTTTATATTTAAACGAAAATAGTATTCAGAGTGAACTAAACGACAAAATGTTTCATTATTTATATTTGTTTATAATGTATAAAATATCAAACATATAATATTAATTGTATTAAAAAAAATATATCCTATAATATTATTTTAATATAATAAATAATTATTGAATATTTTTTTAGATTTTTTTGTAGTAACATTTTTTAAATAACGCTTGTATCAGTATGTTAACTCAGTTATTTTCTTTTTAAATAAAATTATTTGTGATTTTTTAATTCAGTACAATTTGTATATTTATAGAAAAAGTATGTGACTGTTGTCTGAGTTACGAAAATAAATCAAAGGAATATAAAATAAAGTTACGAATAAATTTTTATGTCAAACTTTATGAAAGTTCGACTGAAAAGTTTATAACGCCGGTTTATTCTAAATATAAGTTTTCTTAATGGAGGAAGATTTTTCGAAAAGATAAAGTCGAGAAATCGACTACAGTTAAAAAATAAAACTGAATATTATTGAAATACAAAATACAAGTAAAAATATATACAAATATAAAAATATCTTAAAAAAATTAAAACTGTTATTTATTCCTCATTTTTACACATTAAAATAGTACGTAAAAAGGGATTCATTCAACAAATACAAATTTAAAAAAATTGTTGCAAAAACAAAAATGAATATCAATTATCTGAAGATGATTAATGCTGGTTAAATCGTTTATAATAAAATATTAAATATGGATCGAAAGAATGAATTCAAAAATTATCAACTTTCACTATTATACATAGTTGGAAATGATGAATACGTTGATAAAAAAGGATAAATAGGGGTAAAAAATTAGATTTGGAATAAATGATTTTAATTCGATTAATTAATTGTTTAATAAAATATTGCCTAGGATAGATTTTATAATTAAATCCAAAAATAAGGACAATTTTTGAAAGAAATATTTTATAAAAATCAGTAATATCCATAGATATGTAATTGATAAGTTGAAATATACGATGGGGTGATTTTTAAGTATTTTTTCAGAGTTGAAATAATTGTCTGGAAAATAGATTGTTTTTTTTTAATGGAATGGAGTTAAAAATGTTTGAAACGTGTTTTTCCGTTTTCATATTTTTGTGCTAAGCCACATAAACACCAAAAATAAAAATACATTTAAAAAATATCACATTGTCTGATTAAAAACATTTATTTTACATACATGCACAATTACTCACGACTCAATCTCAAACACAAACATACATCGTACATAAATGCGTGTACGTTTATTATCTCAATATATATGCAAATTAATTTCCTTTTGACGATACACTTTTGAAAGTATATACGAAGTAACAACTTGTTAAGGGAAAACGTATCGAGGAAATGTTATATAAATACCGTGCGTGGGTGTCTTTTGTTGTATTACAGTCGGTACGCCACTGGCGAACATGTCATCCGCCAGGTATTTAGACAAGGTATTACAAGTATTTAATACCTGTTGCTTTGACTTCTCCCCCGCAGAGCAAAGTTCGTCGGTACGCGTACAGATGCCGACACAGCGGTCGCGTACCTCGATCTACCTGCTTGTCTTACGAAACGACTGTCACTTCGCGCATGAATTATGATGCGTGTCGATTGCCGAGGCTATTAGTGTCTCAACCATTTTATCCTGAGATTTTGATAGTATGTACAAATATACATCCAAACATACAACGCCACAATATAAACATGCAGACACAAACATACATACATATATATATATATATATATATATATATATATATATATATATATATATATATATATATATATATATATATATATATATATATATGTACTACCTGGAGCCCGTATCACCGTTATTATTGGCATATACATAAATCATCAATGAAGTAATGTAATCATAAAATTTACGTGCTATCTAATTCAATTATATCCTTTTTACACGTCTATTAATTTTCATGTGAAGTTTACGTTTATTCTTTTCGATATTTTATGTGTATACACGTTCGTTTTTTCGTATAACTTGTACGATGGTACCTCAAGAGATTTTATGCATATAAAATGTATACATAAATCATTAGCTGTCTAATCAAACGACAAGAAGATAAACTGGAAAAAGTATAACAAGCATATAGTAAAAGATGGTTTGTTTTTTTGAGACGTGAAAGATTTGTTTATAAAATTAAATATAATTAATAATAAACATTTTCACTTTCATAGATATAAGTTTGTATTATTCTAATAAAAACTGCTTATTATTGTTACTATATTTTCGAATATTACAATTTTTCCTCATTATCGATTTGTTTTATATTCAGTTAATTTTTACTAAAAAAAATACATTTTTTTAGTATGTATTTTTTTAAAACATTTCAATATTTACCTAGACACAACAAAATTTTATAGTTTTTTTTAAAAAAATCATTATTTACTATATTGATATAATCTTCATTTCAAAAGCCATGTAGTCATTGTTAGAGAACTATATTATAAAATATAAATGGTTATTGTCTTTCATCTATTGACATATTTACTTATTTTTAGTTATATTTATTTAAACATCTTCGATTTTGACATTTATTCCTTTTTTGCCTAGTTTAATTGGTGTCGAGTAAGAATTTATTTGTGTTAATGCGAATTTGTTAAAGAATATTTTAATTATTAGTGATATTTTTATAAAAAATATTAATCTAAGCATATATATATATATATATATATATAAACTGATTTAATGCCACAATTTAAATTTTGAAATGAAAATAAACAGATTATATAACAAGAGAGAACCTCTGATGGATAAGGACCAATTATTGATTGGAAACCTAGAGTTATATAAGATTTTTTAAAAAATCATAAATAAATAGGTTAGATATAAGAAAAATTGTCACAATGGGCTGGAAGAGAAAGGCATTAGATTGGTTAATGTAGAAAAATTTTAGGAGAGATTTTCATCTAGTAGTGAATAGAGAGAAATTGATGATGATAATGATGATATACGAGGGTCGTTTGATAAGTATGGTAAAAAAGTAAGGAAAACTAAATTAAAAAAATTAATTAATTTAATTAATTAATTAAATTAAACAATCAATAAATTTACCATACTTATCAAACGACCCTCGTATATGTAATTATAGTATTCTAAGATTAAATTATAATTCAAAATTATTTATTTTTTATAATGATGGCAAAATTGCTCTACAATGCAAATACATGAAAAAACTGATATTGCTATAGAAAAGAATATTAGTGAATAAAATATACAATAAGTGATATTAACCATTTTTATAAGATATATATTAGAGAGTGTAAGAAAGAAACACATTTTAAATGGAATTGTATATCAGAATTATGAAAATTTTATATAGTGAATAATTTTCAGCATTCACAGATGAGATATTTATTTAAAGAAAAAATCAGAGGCAGTTATATTTAATAAAAAATATATTTCAAGACAAATTTTAAATAAAAAAATCTTTTAAAAACGATAAAAATCTCGATTACATCTTATAATTTATTCAAAAGAAGGTCGGAATTCTAAGTTATGAATTTTAATACATTCAATAAAAAAATGTTTATTTAAATTCGTTCTATTTAATATCAAGTACATAAAAAGTAAAGGAATGATTATCGAACGATGATAAATTAAATAAAATATATATTATAAAGAAAATGCAAATGAAAAAAAACATAAAAAATATTCTAAAAGATATACTGATATTTTAAAATTATTTTTATATAAATTTATTTTTCCTCGAACTGTTAAAAATAATACAGAATATCTAAATTTAAATACCTTATATAATATATATATATATATATATATATATATATATATATATATATATATATATATTGTATGGAATTTATTTAATTTTCATTCCACTTTCTTTTTAATTAAAAACGATACAAAAATGTGTTACAAATGCTTGAAAAAATATTTTTTCAGACTTTTACACACCACTCAAGCCAAGATGATAATGTTATACTAACAATTTTATTACTGTTTACTTTATATTAAATATAAAATACAATTCGTGCGAAAACATTTTTATAGCTAACGATTTCTGAAAAATGTAAGTAATTAATCAATCGATCGGTTGTATGTCTAGTCGTGAAAATTATTTCAATCTGAATTGTGGTTGAATACATTTCTGTTACATCGATGAATATGTAAATAACTCAAGGTTGAGGTAAAAATAACACAATCCTACAACAGATCGCTTACATTTAATATACACTAATTACAGAACCATTATTGGTATTAACCTCGTGTAGAGAGCTACTGCTATTCAATACGTTTATATAAATCCAAGAGATTTGGTTTTAATTACTTTTTCATTACTGGAACTTCTGAAAATATTCATTCTACATTGTTTCATTTTATATATATATATATATATATATATATATATATATATATATACATAAAGAAAGAGAGAGAGAGGAGGGTGAAAAAATCGACGATGAAATTAAAATATCAAAACATTTCGGATATAATTCTTCAAATATTTTATATGTTTAAATATAATAATCTTCCTCTATAAATTTTCTACTATATTATTTTTACACTAAATAAATTTGTGATTGAGTTATATATTATACATTTTCTTAAACAAATTCTCCGAAATTAACATTTTATTAAATACTACTTTATCACAAATTTATAATAAATAACATCAAGTTCTACGAATATAAGGCATAGTTGTTTTTAATAAACATTTTTTATAGAAATGATTTTTTTTATAAATTCCATATAACAAAATATTTTAATAACAAATTCCAAATCTTTTATTTATTATAGTTACTGGAATTGTATGTGTGAGTTTAAAAATTTCGTTGTAAAAATAAAATTAAAATTCAGTTTCAATTTCGAAAATATTTTTACTAAATATTTTCAATAAATATCACATCTTGTATATTTTTTAGTTTATTGAAAATATGTATGTAATTTTCAATATTACTTTTAAAAAAATATTTAAAAATAAATATAAAATTTCAATAACATGTTTCAGAAGATAAATCGTTATACAACTATTAATAATTTTGCTAATAAAGTATTTTTCGTTATATTTGTTTAACTGTTAAACTGAATTATCAATTTGTAATTAATTTTAATAAAAAATAACTCAAGTTATTTACATGCTAAATTTTTAATTATGTTTTATAATATAATTTTCGAAAATCAATTTTTATATTAAAACATTCTTTTAGTAATTTTTATAAAACATCTTTAATTATTAAACTTGTTTATAAAAATCTCCTTTTTTTTAAAAAAAATAATAGACCACTTAAATAATTTACATAAATTTAAAATATTATCAATGTTTACTTAAAATGTAAATAATAATTTTTTATACATAAATGGATTTAAATAATAAATACATATTTTTTAATCTAAACATAAATCAAACTCTGTTGATGAATTTTATCAATAAATTCAGTCAATCGCATAATTAAATATATATTTCTTTATCTGTTTATAACATCATTTTTTGTAAAAAAGATATTTACAAATATAGAATTGATTTATTTGAAAAACTAGAAAGTTTATTTTTTATGAATCCTTGAAAATAATCCTCATTTTATTTCCACTACTCATATTTCAATCATTTCGAATTATATTCAGATTTCTAGTCAATTAACATAAATGTAAATGAATATATATATATATATAT
The DNA here is from genome assembly GCA_029203775.1 of Neoneuromus ignobilis. Taxonomy (NCBI): domain Eukaryota; kingdom Metazoa; phylum Arthropoda; class Insecta; order Megaloptera; family Corydalidae; genus Neoneuromus; species Neoneuromus ignobilis. The sequence continues at coordinate 7,427,886 of CP092090.1, read as the reverse complement.
ATATATATATATATATATATATAAATTGATAAATATCTATAATTTAAATATTTTTAAAATTGCATTTCAAAGGTTCGTTCGTTTTTAGAATTCATTATTGGAATATAAATGAAATTTGTCTATAACTAGTGTCGAGTCTAAAGACTGGTCTAAGAAAAATGTGAGAAATGTTTACTTTAAAGCCTCTGTCAACATATATAAATGTTGTTGTGTTCTTGAACAGATTATCTATAAAATGTTATTAAATAAAAAACTGATTTATAAGAAGTTATGTTCGATAATGTGGGAAATGATTTTTTCCTCCTACTGATTTTTTAATGAATCGAATCAATCATAATTAATTTAATTTAGATAAGATTTTTATTATCTTTTTCAGCATGTCGTATAAAAAACTTGCATGAATTGTAAAAGATAAAAAAGAATGTTAGATGTACCGCTGGAACAAAAATGTCACTCCTATAAAATTATACACGAGCTTCTAACATTTTATGAAACGAAATTAAAAAATAATTTAACAGTATTAAAACCGAATGCATTACCGACACCAGCAGAATTTTTAACACAAGAGTGTTTTTAAAATGAAACAACATTATCGTAAAATACATCAAATTAATTAGATTTTAATAGTACGATACTTAATGTCGGCGGAGAGGAATGAGTAAAACAATTTTCGTATATGGTCAAACATTACAAGGTGAACGGGGACTTGGTTAAGTAAAAAAGGTCGTTTTGTTTAGCGTTCACTCTAATAGCGATTAGCACAGGTTAAAAGTAGAATCTAATCTTTTACCTAGTGTAGCGAACTGGTCTCTAACAAGGCATGGGTCGCACCGACATAATAGAAATCGACGAGTCATTGCTGCACTGAAGTTTTTTAACGACATATTTAAAACTTTTTTTCCCTCCGTGTGTCTTTCGGACGAGTGATGTAGGTACAGGCACGATTAATTGAAGAGATGTTTTTTTATATACATATATACATATTCGGCCTTTTGTGTTTTTGATGTCGTTTGTTATAATGAGCGGTATGCTAATTCAAAGTTAACGATAAAGGAACTTTATTAATATTTCATGTTAAATACGTATTTACTTATCTAGAGATATACATATGCATAGTCATTTTTTTCTTTATTGTTCTTTCATGTAGCCGGAACATTTTATTCAATCTGCTTACAAGAAGAATACATTTTTTTTTTAATATTTCACTTTTGTGAACATTTGGGTTTATCATAGAGGTCTTGTTTATAAAATAAGAAAAATCTCTGAAAATGGACGAGGCGTATTAAAAGGTCTTGCTCAGTCAAAAGATCCAAAAATTCGATTTTTGGATTTTGACATTTTCTGTAAGTATAATACCAGGAAATAATCCCTGAAAGTTTCAAATTAATCCAACTAAAATTGATGGAGATATAGGCATACTAGTTTTTTTTACAAATACTTGTGTAAACTTGTTTTCAAAATTTAAACGCGTTTTTCTGAAAATCGTATTTTCAAAATCAGTGACCAAATTATCTCTAAAATGACTACATCGATTTTTTTAAATTTTGCAAGCAAAAAAACTAGTCTTTGAATGTAGAATTATTTCTGTTGCATTGATTATTTTTTATTGATTAAAATCGAGCGATTTTTTGTCAAAAATCGAATTTTTTAATTAGAATGTTTAACATTTTGTTTCAAATCAATATTTCAAAAAAATGATCGTTCAAGAATTACGTAATTTAATGTATAAAACAAAGGCTAAAATAAATGTTGATACAGCTATATATACTAAACTATAAAAAATATTTCAGAAAAATAAATTATAATAAAACTGGAAAATAAATAAAATACGAAACTAAAAATAACATATCTAAATGTATCCCATAAAAATAGATAGAAATTCAAAACATCCAGTATACATTTTATATAAAAGTATATAAAAATTATCATATTTTTCAATCCTTTTCAATGCGCATCCATCCGTGTCTGCACTTCGCAGATAAAGACATTGTCATCGAAATGTACATTAGCGGCATACGCTTCATCAAAACAGCACCATTTTTATGTATTTTGGTATAAAAAGATGTGCAAGTGTGAAATTTTAATTCATTTATAAAATTGCTAACCGTTTTAATCTGACTAAAATATTTAAATTAAACATTTTCAATTTATTGAATGTTGTTTGAGTTTTTATATGAAAAAATTAAATCGTTTTTTGTTTACGAGTGAAAAAGCAGAATAATAAAACTCATATTAACATTTTTTTAGAAAAAAATAAAAAGGAATAAATATGAATGAAAACACATTCTAATTATTTTTTTTGTTATGATTGTTTAAATTTTGGACAAGAATAATTTAAAAATAAAGAAAATGGTAGCTAGAAAACACATTTTTAATTTGTAAATTATGATTTTAAAATATATTTTATATCTAGAATTTAAAATCGTATTTTATTAAGAAAAATAATTTTGAATCTTTTTATTTTTTTGTTGGTTAGTAATTTTGATTCAATAATATTCTAATTAATTTTTATTATATTTTTTAAACGTTTATTGTCAGTTTAGGCCAGATACGGTATCGGTCACTAGTGACCAGCCATTTGTGGCCAATGACAACAAATCCAATAAAAAATGCATAAAGTTAGTAAATAATAATATTTATAATTTTGAAAATATAATTAATATTAAGAAAATTATTTAAAATTATCGAAAATAGTTGCATTGTAATAATTAAAAAAATAAAAAGTCTACAATGAAGAGAAAAATATAACACAGAGAATAATTACAACATTCGATTATAAAAAAAAACTTTATATTAAATTGAATATTTTTGTAATTATCAACGAATGTAGTTTTTTTTTGGTAAAAAAATGAATTATGCACATATTTATAAATTCAAAATATGGTTTTGATACAAATTATTCATTCGTTTCGACAACAATATAAGATTTTATGCTCTCAGTATTTATTTATTATTCACTTTATTTGTTCAGAGCATTTCAGCTGTCAGGTTATCACTTAAAGCTAATAGTATCTATATCTATATCTATATCTATATCTATATATCTATATATATATATATATATATATATATATATATATATATATATATATATATTTAATAAAACATAAAATTATTTTTTATAAATTATAATTTTCACTGAATCAAAATATTATAATACTTTCAAAATCAAAAAAATATATTTATGTAATAAATTTAATAAACAAACAAGAACGACAAAGAAATGTTAATATAGATATAGAAACTCGTGTTGAACATTTAAGAAATGTTGTTAAATGGAATTCTAAAACAACCTTAATAAAAAAATAATAGTTACCCATATAAAAGACAAGAAATAAACAAGTAAGTATAAAAATAAAAAAATAAACAAAACTTGTATTCTTTACATGAAGAAATGAATGTTGAACATAAAACGTTCTACTTGTGTTATGAATCTGAGAACATAAAATTCAGATGTTACACGTATTTGTAAATCGGATTTTTTTAAAAATGTATACACGAAAAGATAAAGATTGGACTCTTATTTATTTTTACTTTATAAATTGAATACATTAAATATCACTTTATTTATAATAAAGAAAATTGATTGCAGTTTAATACATTGCTGGTTTATTTACTTATTTATTTATAATAGATTTTTTAATTTGTTATTCCACGTTTTTATAAATTCATTGAAAAAACATATAAATGTATTCAAAAACTATTTTTTGTTTTTTGTCTTTGTAACATTAGCTTGATTTATATGTTTAGTATTTTTTAAACTTGTATAATCTTGTATATAAATTAATAAAATCAATTTGTAATTAGGTCTTTTATTTTTATTTCGATTTTATAATGATGATATTAAAAATATTCTTAATTAATTAAAATGATTTTTTATTTATACTATTAAATAAATTTGACTTTTTTATTTATATTCAAATGAAATTAATTTTATTAATAATTAATTTTATTATTAACATATAGGTTTTTCTTAAAACTTTACATTTTGACGACTCAATGTTTTTTTCTTTTAATTTATTTAAAAAATAATTCTTTTCATCTATTCCATCTATCCTTGAATCATTTCCTAGGATTATTTATAAACTTAGATTCTATATATATTAAAAATATTAAAGCTAAAATGGATATAAAGTAAATTAAAAATTTCAGAAAATTTAAAAATACTTTTTTACTAAAATTTATACAAGAACGATTAAATTTATATTTTTTCAAATTAATTTTTATGTTTTTATGTATATATACAGATATTATATAAATTATTTGCAAAATAACAGCGTGATTTTAAAAAAATATTTTTAAAAAATGAAAAAATAGAAATGTTAACAGATTTTACATTTTTTTATTATTTTTGTATTAAATGTTCTTATTTTAATTTAACAGTAAGTAAATTTAAATTTAATTCTAATATTTAATTACGTAACTATTTTTTATATTTTAAAATATTAATATATTTATGAGTTTTTTTAAATAAAATATACTCTTCTATCTTATTTGAGCCACCCTATAGAAATTTATTCAGATATATAGAACAGACAAGAAATTTCGCTTGGCAAGCAATGTGCTAAAATCTATCTCTTACAAAATAAATATATTTACTACTTATATCTTTACTTACTCCTAAACTATTCAAAGAGATATTTGATACATGGATGATTTTATACGAACAAGTAGAAAATATTTAAAACGATAAATAACAAACTAGAATAAACTATGAGAAATACTTTTTCAAGTGACATTGTTGAAAGGTTTCTAGTATCTTTGCATAATAGTTGAAAATATGTGATGAAGAGAATCGAGCACACATTGCTGGACCGATTCCAGCAATACTCAATGTCTTTCTTCACCTTTACCGAAGAAACTTCAATAGCATATTCTAAAATGGTATGGATATAAGTTATGGTACAGTTCAACAAAGTGGGTGTATGGGGTGGGAGTGCAAATGTTCACCGGTTGGGAAAAGTTGTGAGATTGGTTTACACATGTACACTTCAGAGTAAATGCATACACATATATATCAAAATACACTCACACACACACATATAAATATATATATATATATATATATATATATATATAATACATTATAAATTTATTGAAATCCTTCATTGAAATAAATATATACGAGTATAATGTAATTCTTCAGATGTTACACATACACTTTTCATTATATGAAATTTTTTTTAAAAAAAGCAATACTTTAATTAACTATAAATTATATTTTTTTTCTATATTCTACATAATAAAATAAAAATTGAAAAATACTGATAATTTAAAAGCACTTAATAATATATGTTTCTATTTATATAAAAATTTTAATCAGTAATAACTACGTATAAAAAACTAACTAGAAATTAATTAAAAATATCATCTAGAAAATTAAATAATAAATTATAGGAAAAAAGTATCAATGAAAGTTCCATTCAAAACTAATAATAGAGAACTTAATTAAAGATGAAACGTATTCAGAAATAATTTCTAATACTCGTATATAAAATTCAGTTAAACACCATTCTATGTTTTCAGAAAACTTATCTTCTTTTTCAGTATCGATGAAATTAATTTGTTTTTATGGCTCGTTTTAATAAAATTTAATATACATTTTTTTATACTATTTTCATAAAAATCATTTCAAAGCATGTTGCCGCAATAATATCAAAAACACGCTGCTGCAACTTCGTTTATTAAAGACGTTAAATTTAATTAATTGTTCAATATAAATTTTGGTAAGTATTAAGATTTTATTTATGTGACTTTTATTATATTATAGACTTTTATATTTGTATATATATATATATGAATTTTCATATTTAAAAATAAGAGATATACATATACATGTGTTTATATGTGTCTGTTGCTATTTCTGAACTTTATATGAATTCTTTCATGTATTTTTATTTGAAAATATTAGCTTCGACGTGACATTAAACGTGTATTTATTAATAATGTTTATTTAGAAACAATGAATGAGAAATGTTAACATTATTTGCCTTTTATATTTGAAAAATAAATGCGACATTTCATGAAGTAAATAACATATTTTATAATTTTGTTATATACCCGCAATACATAATTAAATATTTACATATTTTATGATTTTTTTGTTATAGTTTCAAATATGTTATTTTGCGTTTTAATTTGAAATATATATATATATATATATATATATATATATATTATTGGAAAGTGAAATGAGTTTGGAAAAATGTTTATGAATTGATAATTTCGTTTGATTTCATTAGAAATTTACTCGTGTAGCACGATTAGGAATATTTTATAATAAATAATATTTTTAAAAATATATAACACTTTTTAATAAAATTAATAATGATTGTTACTTCTAAATTTTTTTTAATAAAATAGAGAATATTTTATACTTGATTGAAAAATTTAATGTTACGATCTGATTTTTTTATTAGTTACATTGATAAATCAAACTTAATTATAGTATGTATATATGGATTTTTCTTTAAATTATATTTTATTTTTCTATTTAAAAAAAAATCGTATGCTGCTACTGCGCGATGTGAACATTTAGTTTCTTAATTTTTCTAAAAATTATCGAAGTGTAAATTATATGAATTATTAAAATTAATAAAAAATAGGAAGAAAGATTTTCAGGCAGACTTTTTAGATAGATTTTCAGATAAAATAAATTTTAATTGAATTGGCATCAGATGTGAATGCGTATCAGACCACCAATCTAAAATAAACATTGTCTACACAGAAGAATTAACAAATCTTTTTAAAAGTTTAGATTTTTTAAAACTTATTTACGTTGTTAAATAGAAGCAAGTTCGGGGGTCGACTATTTGTAAAAAAAATATTTATTAGATATTTTATAAATTTTTGATATATTAGAAATTTATGATTTAAATTTAAAAGTTTAGAATGAAAATAAATGATTTTTGACAATTAATTCGTTATAGCATAATACGAATTTGATTTAAAATATCAAAGATAGAGTTCAGATATTTATTTAAAAATGAATCTTGCAAAAGAATAATTATTAATAATATAAAATATCATGTTGTGCAATACAATATTCTAAGTACTTAGAATATGGCTTTGATAAAAAATGGATTGAGAGAGGAAGAATCGAAAAAAGGATCAGCTAAAAATAGAAACAGGTTTTTTAATAGAATTTCGTGAGACATTAATTCAATAAAATTTAAAAAAATCGAAAAGAATTTTTAGTTTAATATTTCTTGTTATAAATGAGTTGTGGGTATTAAAAAATGATAAAAATAAATTGAAACAGTATAAATCAATTTTTTTCGGCCAAGTATTCGTGATTTTAAGAGAGGATAATAATGAATGAGGAAATAAGATTGTTATCAATAAACGATAACTATAGGAGTTTAAAATTGTATGCCATAACAACATTTATTTGAATTAACAATACGACTTCTGAAATTTATAAAAAGGAACAGACTTTTCAACCAACTAATAAATTTCGGATTAAATATACACAAAAAAAATTAAATGCTATTAAACTGCGTGAATTACTTTACCACAACATTAAAAAGATCATAAAATGTTATCAAATTTCGTCTTTACGCGAATTATTTTCATTATAAAATTTAAATAATACGATAATTTATAAAAAAAAACTATCAAATTACATGCAAAAGCGTACATACTTATATATATAATAAAATAAAAATCTATTAAATTAACTAAATTTATTTCTTTGAAATTTTAAAAAAGTTATTATAATTATTAATTATTATTATAGTTATTATTTATTACGCCTATAAAATTTGATGGTTCTAATTTTTAAACAGCTGTACACTCTCTTAAAAATTTAATGTTTTTATATTTTACATAACATATAAATATAAATAAAATTTTACATAGATGCTAAAAGAATAAATTAAATTTATTCATATTTATTCATTGTTTGTATTTCAGGGTTACTAATTTTATTATTTCGTTTTTATTCGATCGATATAAAATATTTAACGATTTTTTTTGTATCGTACGTTGTACTGGTTCACTAGAAAAACCCGTATTGTTTTCATTATAGTGTTTCCATTGAAGTGTAATGAAGTAAACATGTTTGCATTGTAACGATGTTCACGATATAACATTTTCGTTCATGCGAGTGTTACTCGGTAATCATGAAAGTTTTACTCTATTCGAAACCAATAAACACCTAGCGAGTGTTCACCAAACTCCATATCTTCAATATCCGTGCTAGTTTTGTACCGCGGAAACTTAGCGCAAGTAATATGGTAGTTGATACTAACACAAAACTTCAAGTGCTTTTGATCTATTCGGAAGATGTACGTTAAAAGTTTTTCGATGAACTCGTGTAGTCACAGAATTGGGAACATTTCTCGCTTATCTGACAATTTGGTAATATACAAAACGGATATTCTTATAGTTATCACTTCCGATCAAGTAAGCAATACTTCCGTTATATTTTCAAAGTTAAACTAAGTTTGTTGTCCGCTCGATGAAGTTAGAACAGAGCAGTTTGTATTTGCTAGACAGAGTATTGATTTTATATACAGCTTTTATACTTATCAAACGTAAACAATATAGTACGTTAATTAACAGAAACTATTTTATGCTTAATTAAATTGTCAGAATTTTTGAAATATTACTAATAAGAGAAATTATTATAAAAAAATATTAAGTATAAAAATTAATTTTACAATAAAAATCATTCCTCTTAACATACTAATTAGACTTTTTTAAAAAAACTATTTTTATTGTTTCATTGTGAATATATATATATATATATATATATATATATATTAAAAAAATTATGAATATAAATTTATTTAATTGAAATAAATATGAAAAAACTCAATAATCAAAAAATACTATTTTTAATAAAAACATGTTTTGTATATTTTAAATATCATTTTTTGAAAAACATTCTCTACTATACAAAAAAAATTCAATATAATGACTTAAAAAATAGATCAGTAATTAAATATATTATTTCAATACATCTAAATAGTACGAGTTATGATTGAATTTTCTGTCACTATTATTTTTATATCTTTTTTTTTGAAAAAAATTATATCTAGTTTTATTTTAATTTAAATGATCTATTTATCTTTTTTATAATAACATCCAAGAAATTTCACAACAATAATTATACAACTGTTTGAAATTTAAAATCTGGTGATAGAGGTTTAAATTTTTTAAATAATCTTAATTAAATAATACCACCTTTCGAAATACTTCACTAAGGAAACAGAAAATTCGAAAATATTGAAATAAAATAGATTTTAATATCGAGCGTTTTGAGAAAAAAAATCATGACTATTTTATTAAAAATAATTAATAAAAATAATAACATGACATTTAATTAGTAAAAAATAATAATTTCAATTAATCTAATATGTAATTATTTTTTCAATAAAATCTTAACTTTTATGTATCAATTTTACACATATGAACACTCTCTCTCTCTCCCTTTATATATATATATATATAATAGTATGAGATGTTCCTTGAATTATTCAATTTAAGTATTTTTTATTTCGTTCTATTAATTCATTCTTACTTTTATATTTGATACATTAAGTTGCATTTCATTTCCTACGACGAATCAATTTATTCAATGCTAATATAATATAACTTTTTTTAAGAAAATTTTGATAATTGAAAAAATAATTTAATACAAATAATTTTTTATCCTCAACACCATAATGGTCATGAAGTGTTCAATAATCACTTATTGTTCACTTTTTGTTTATAACAATAGTCGGCTGATGCGCATTTCGATGGCGTTGCCATCATCGTCAGAGCATTTTTTAAAATCTGTGTTTTGTTCTAATCGCTTTTCTTAAATTCTTTTTTGTTAAAGTGAATCTGTCACTGTTCAAAAACAAACAATAATTAAAAGAATTAAATACTTTTTTAAAATTAGTGATAAAAATGATTGGTATCATTTTACATTTAATGTTACAAAAAAATCTGATTTAATTTTTATTTGTCTACGTTATTTTTTAATTATCTGTTAATTTACATAATTTTTCATTAAATATTCATTCATACATTGCATACACATATGAATATATATATATATATATATATATATATATATATATATATATATATATATAACGATATGACATGTTCCGAATTATTCCATTAATCTACTTTTTAATTCGCTCTATTAATTCATTTTTACTTTTATATTTGTTATATTTAGTTGTATTTTATTTTCTATGACCAGTATTTATTCAATGATAGTATTATATACGCTAATTGCTTTTTAAGCAAATTTTGTTTATTTTAATTAGAATTAAATACTTTTTTAAATTAGCGATGAAAATGAATAATATTATATTTAATTTTATGAAAAAATTCAATGTAACTTTTATTTGTCTGTATTATTTTTTAATGAATTGTTAATTAATTTACATAATTTTTCATTAAATATACATATATACATATATATATATATATATATATATATATATATATATATATATATATATATAATAAAAAAACTTTATACTGATTCCTTTTAATTTCTATTTTTAAAACTTTTCTGTTCAGATTGTTTGAATTCGTTGGATACTCATTTATGCAAGAAAAGTTTTAAAAAACCCATTAAAATTCAAAATGAAGTTTTAACAATTATTTTGCATAATTATCTGCCTACTTTTTCTACACAATTACACACAAATGTAAATAAAATATTTTCATCCTCTCTACACACATACACTAAGACATTTTATACATATATATATATATATATATATATATATATATATATATATATATATATATATATATAAAGAAAAAAAAGTATACGGAATTATAAAAGAATTCGTTTTTTTCGCAAATAAAATTATAATTATATACAGGTAACATCTGCTATTACACAAATGTAATTACACGAAAAAGTATGCCTAATACTCGCGAGTCTGCATAAAAAGATTTTATGTTAATTTCCGTTTAAATTCTCTTTGTTCGAACTGTGACGTTAATAAAACGAAATTATTTCATAAAAAAGCGAAAGTATTCCAATATAACAATAAATATTCATTCTGTGATTATTTGTCAATAAATGAATGTATTTTACGTACTTTATAAATTCTCTATCTCCTTAAAATAATGAACAGGAGTAAATATTAAAATGAGATGAAATTAATTTAAATATCAAACTAAAATCGAAGAATTTGTTTGATAATTACGAACAAATAAATAGAATGGAAATTATGTTTGAAAATGAAATTGTTAGAGAAAGAAATTGACAATTGTGAAAACGACGTTGCAACAACACGCGTTTGTGCTACTTATGTCAAAAGGTTTTCAACTGACAGTTTCAGTTGTTGAATGACTGACTATACGTATGAGGCTATACTATTATTATATGAAAAGAATGAATTATACAGTTGTAGAATTGAATTAAACTCGGATAATGACATTTTGTATTTTTCACTAAGTGCATCTATTGTGTTCTTGTTTGATAACAGTGAATTATGTTAAAAAAAACTTTTCATAGAAAATAACAATTTTTTTATAAGATGTAAAAACAGAATATTGATTTGTTTATTAATTTTATTTATTAATCGAATAGTAGAGCTATTTAAATGATAAGTAGAGAAATGTGTCACTTACCGAATGTCATAGATTTGTTGTTATTGTTGTTACTTCCAAACCCCGCCAACTTACGCCATCCTTTTCTGCTCCAGAAACTTTTATTTCCCGAGCCACTATTTGAACTGGAACCAGTACCACTTGCACTAACAACACAAGATCCCGGAGCACTTACACTCGCGCCAGTACATCCAGAAAATCCAGCACCGCTGTCCATCATCATTGCACCATTGACTGCACCCCTATGTGAATTTCTTAACGACATAGTCGGAGGTGCCAAAAGTGGAAAACTACATCCACCGGTCGAAGACGTTGACGTAGATGCAACCGGTGTCGACGAACGCGGGAAACTTGTCGATGAAGACCTCGGTTTCGAATTAGGTCCACGTCGTAAGCTACCCACAGCACTTTGATAACTTGCACCAGAACTACTTCCACTAAAACCACTGTCCAAATCTATCATTGGATTACAACTTGCAGGTGATAATAATTCATCGGTTGGTCCCACATTCAACAGGTCTGCTAGTTGATCATCATGTTCTCCGTCCCTTTCGGCTTCGTCGCTGCCTTCGTTCGAAGACGGTGATGGCATCAACATCGCTTCGACAGAGAGATTTAATTCGCCTAAGATTCTTCGATGTCTCGATTGCACCCTGCGGACTTCTTCTTCGACGAGACTCTGATTTAAAGATATTAACGATTGTTCATGTTGCGATCTTAATCTTCCGTGATGCAAATGATGCACGGGTGGTGAAGAGCCATATCTCGCCATGTCTGTGATTTCTTCGTAGATGTTTTCTTGCGTCCCATAACGTGTCATGTACGTGTGCCTACTCGGCCTCGAACATATCGATCTGGGATGTGGTTCTGAGGACGTTCCTGGTATTGCTAATATCGAATCCAATGTTCTCATACGACTAGTGCCGGGTGTTGACGACGTCGAGGATACCGGTGAAGAACACTTTTGTTGTAGGGGCGGCGTTGGGACATTCATGTGTCGTGTCGCTGGACCCGGTTCATAATACGCGTACGAATAGTCATTTGGATCGAACCGTACTATACTTTCGTTATCTGCCCAGGGTTCGGGCGACGTCGACGACTGCATGTCTGACGGCGTGACTACTGCGTGACCAGTGCTGCTGTGACGAGTCGGATGGTGTATAGCGGCAGAGTTGTTCACAGCGCCAACATTGTCAGCGCACTGAGCGAGCGTGGCCGCGCGCCAGTATTGTTGATGCGCGCCGGCAGTCAGCGCCGCCGCGGCGCTCTCGCCTACCACACCGGGTGGGGGGTACGAGGGGGGCGGCGGGAAACGCAGCAGAGGGCGGCGCGCGTGCGGAGGACTCTGAGGCGCGCATCGCCGCGATGCACTGTTGCCGTTCCCGTTGCTGTTAACGCTGGTGTTGCTTGCGAACGGTGAATGCTGTTGTTGATACAGCTGTTGTTCTTGTAGCTGTTGCTGGTGGTGTTGGTGAGGCGACGAAGCCGATGTCGATGATGATGATGGAGATGCGTGAGATGTGTGACGGTGTTGTTGATGGTGCGGATGCCACATTTACCTACAAGAATGAAAACTGAATTAGATACAACATGGTTTATACAACCCCACTCAACTTACTAAATGATATATAGAGGAACATTTTATTTTCCACACACACTTATATAAACATCAATTCAATCTGTTCAATTATTCGTCTTAATTTCTCTTCCCCTTATATCCAAACTTGTCATCCATTTTATACTCGATTTGAAATAAAATAACATTTAACAAAACAAAAACATTTAACATTTAAAAAACAAATATTGTGTAGTCCAAAAAAAGGTTACATTAAAATTGAACATCAAATTTTGAGCCAAAAAATAAAAATAAACTGAATAAATAACAGAAATATTACAATTAATTTGGCAGTATATCTACTCACTTTTTTTACAAATAAATAAGTGTTAAATATAGTTAAATTTTGTAAAATATTGTAATAATCAGTTATTACATAAGGTCATCCAAATATAATACCTAGATTTGTGTTTTATTAACAGAAAACAAAAAAAAAAAATTATACATGTTTCTCTATACACCATCCTATACACATATTTCTTTTTAATGAAACACAAATCTAGGCGTTACATTTGGATGACCATATATATTATATTCCTTACTATTTACACACATTTCGGGAATTATAAATTTATCTTTAAAAGAAAATATTAAAAAATCTAATTTTATGAGATAATAAGAATTTAAAATGCTACAATTTTAAAATAATACCACGACAGTTTAAATACTCAGAAGCAAAGAAAAGATGCACAATTTTTTTTTAATGGAATATGAAACTGATTTATTTGTAAAAAAAAGGAAAAATATCAAACAAGTAATCTGATTTGACAAAAGATCAAAAGTGAATTAATTGTTTAACAAATTCTAACATTATCACATTGTACATAAATGTGTATCAGCTTTAATAAATTAATAGTTTGCAGTATTTTACATATATTACATTATTAATTATGCCTGCATGAATTATAGTACAGTAATTTAGTAGATAATCCGAATATTAATCTAATTATTAAACTCATTAAATCTGATTAAATTTGTTTTATAATATAATACTCGTAAATATTAAATGAAAATGTGATTTTTAAAATAAATATATCAAATAGTACTCCATGAAAATTAAAAATATATACAAAAAATCTAATAAGTACTTACGAATACATTTTTACACTTGAATATATTTTTTACATATAAAATATGTTATATTATATATGCATATAATCAAATAATTATATATTTCGGATTTAAATTTCAAAAGAGAAACTAATATAATAAAAGAGTCAGTTGAACAATAATATTTCAACCAAAACCGAATATCAAAACAGAACATCAATTATATACCTATTTGTCATTGAATGTAAATTATTATCAACAATTAATTCCATGAAAAAAATCATTCCAGTGTAACGAAATATACGATGAACCATCATCAAATAACATTACAAATCTTCAGTGCAAATCAAACAGACTGTCAAGTACTTTTGATCACATCCGGAGTAAACAGATCGTAATTTCCGGTATGAGAAACAACTAAAGTATTTTATAAATACTTTCCCCTATACTTTTTTTTTGAAAAAAAATGTAATGATGAACAATGGATACCGCAGGGTCTTCAATAAATGTTGATGAAATAATACAGCCGCAATAAGGTTTCATTGTAGTTTAGTGAGATTTTTTATTATGGGAAATTTGATTACTTTTACATACTGAATATATTTCAAATATTATATATATATATATATATATATATATATATATATATATATATATATATATATTGGATATAACATATTTATTAAATACATTAGATATTAAATTTACGTGACAGAGAAATATTGACATTTTTATAAAGTAAATAAAACGTTATCCATATAACTCAGTTTAAAAATCAACAAAAAAATAACGAAATCTATAATTTTATTTATGTATGTTTTTAGAAAAATATAAGAGTGTAAGTGTACACATAAATTGAAGAAAATATAAAATATAACTGGAACATTTGACAAATGTATACAGACTCAATAAACTAGAAAAATGTTCCGGTATTATTGTAACATATCTGTTTCCTGGAATTTTGATGTATATTTAATCAATATTAGATCTGTGAAAGTAAAATCGTGTTTCTTTTCCTTAGAAAAAAGTATTTTTTGTGATATATATATATATATATATATATATATATATATATATACAAAAACATGTTTTTATTTCATTAAGAAAATTGTATATATATTGATAAATAATATTCAAAATAAATCAAGAAAAAATAAATAGAAATATTTATGTTCGAAGAAGATGGAAAGAAAAAATATAAAAATCTTATAAAAAATACTCATTTAATTGCTAATAATCAAGATTAATATTTGATAAAACATTTTTTGGATTATAAATTGAAATATATATGTGAAAAATATAAAAATTATATAATTTATTTACTTGTGTATTAAATAAAAATAATACTACATTAGTTCAAATAATAAAAAATTAAACAGATAATAATCAATAATAAATAATTAATCAATTTATCAATTATTTTTGTTAATAATAATGAAATAAGGAAAAAATTTTATTATATATAAAATTGGTCAGATAAATTTTATCATTTTAAAATAAATCAGGTAAGATACGATTGTTTATAAATGATTGAATATTAAAAAAAATCATAAAGCTCAATTTAAAATTTTTTGATTTTTTAATTATCTTGCATAAATATAAAATTTATAATTAAAGAAATTATTTATATTTTGAATACAGATGAATAAAAAAATATTTATGTATATTACAATACATCACAGATATAATTAAAAGTATTCATTATTTACTTATTGTTCACTTATCACTGCTAATATAAATTTCAATAACATTTCTGTAATTTATAAAATACAAGCAGAAAAAATAAATTAATATTTGATTATAACTTGGAAATATTTTTTATTTTAAATAAAATAATTCATTAATTTTCAAACAACTGCTTAAATTTATAAATAAAATTTATTTCCTTTGAAACAAATATTTTTATTTTAGTCAATTAAAAGCGAACAGCATATATCGTAGAAAGAGTGTTGTAAATATCGTAAGAGTTCTAGCATATCAAGTTTTTTTTTTAGAATCGACAGGGAAACTCTGACATTGTATTAAAACGCGATTATCCGCACACGGTAATGCATCCTGATGGGATTATTGTAAAAGCTCGGAAAATCACATTAGATGAATAAAAGGAAGAAAAGGAATCAGTGATGATGAAACTTTTTTTAAATAGGATATATATTTATATATATACTTTTATATTGTAAAATATTTTTCAACATTTTATTTCTCTAAAAAATACTGGTTGTATAAATATAATCAAACATTTAAAAATAGACGCTTTAGATTGTAATCAACACATTATTGGGGTTTCAAACGTATGAAAACGTTTCGAGAATTATTTTTTATTTTCATTTAGTACCAATAATAACGAATTTTCATAATTGAAACTAATACAATTGAATTGCGAAAACAGTTTAAATATAGAACAATCTCTACGGGAACATTTTCCTATTATTAAACACAACATCGATAATTTAATTTCTGCGAAACTTCATTCGTCACAGATTTCAACCATATTATTTTTTTATTGATTTATATTTTCTCCATACTGTGAATTTATTTTAGTTTATTGGCAGTTAATTTTATGTCTATATTTAATTGGTAAAAAATATAAATATATTTAAATTTAAATTCCTAAAAGATTTATCTGTTTTAATGAGGTTTTTTTAAGAAGTGACATTTGGATTTTTTTGTATTTTCAAACTATATCATTTAACTTTGACTACATCATTTATTATTTTCCATACGAGTCATCTTGTTTTATTTTTATTTTTTATTCGAGATTAAAAATAAATTTCTTGAAATATGAATGGAATACATTTTAAGTGAATGTCGTTTTGATCTATTTTTCCTGAACGACGTCCCAAAAAAGAAAACATTCGAGTAAACTTGTGAACATAATTTTAAGTTCTCGTCCGTTGCACACTTTTTCAGATCCGCTGCACTCGGAGTACAAATAAAGAGAAAAGAATCGACGACTGTCTGCATAGAAAGGGACGATTTAGCTACTGCGTGGACATACGTCATTCACTGTCAACCTTACGGGCAATCAGTGTCGGCGAACATTAACGACATTCCTGTGATCGCTCGTTAATCCATTCATCAGGGTACTGTGTAATGGTAGACATTGGATCTTTATCGTGTCCGCGCGTCTCATGAAACCCGTAGCAACGTGTCTCGCTGGTCCACAGTCGTCACAAAATGTCGATTTAATTCGAATCTGCTTCATGGATCATTCGCTTTGTGTAATTAATTGATGTGTGTGCGCGCAGCTCTACTGTATGCTGGCGAGCTTTCGGTTTATTTGTAGAAATGAACATTATTTTTAGATATTTCTGATAGCCGAGAATACAGTTTGTTCGAGGTTTTTCAAAAAAATATCATTATCGATGGATTTTTAAATTAAAAAAAATCAATACATTTTATTTATAAAGAAGTTTATTCATTTTTTGAAATTGTAGTATTTTTAAAAATATTAAAATAAATATAAAATTATATTATAGAAAAATTTCAAAATTATAACAATTGATTTATTATTTTTAAAATGTTCACTATAAAAGAAATTTTAAGAGAATATGAAAGATATATATATATATATATGTGTGTGTGTGTGTGTGTGTGTGTATGTGTGTTTGTAATAAATGAAAATTAACATACATTTTTTTCTTAACACAATTTAAAAGTTACGAAGGAATGATTTATTTTTAAAAAATAAATAATTTCAAAAGATGTTTTTTGGAAATTGATATATAAGTAAGCAAATATATAATTAAAATTTATAAAGAATTCCTGTGGATATTTAATTAATTTTTTTTATAAAGTATTAAAAGTAAACAAATAATAAAATTACCATATATATTAAAAAAATAAAAAAATAATTTATTTATTAAATTATTTTTGAAATTAATTTCACTCAGACTATTTACCAAATTAGATCTTATTATGTAATAATAAAATCATAAAAGTCCTGAATTAGTTCTCATAGAGCTAAAATATTAAGGTATTAATCATATAACTCTATTATAGAAAAAAGCAAAAATTATAAAAATCTATTTATTGATTTTTAAATTTCTATTATATGAGAATATGAAAAAAAATCCACATATATATATATATATATATATATATATATATATATATAATTAAAAAAAATGTATGACTGTTTTCTTAACATAATTTAAAAGTTACTAAGAAATGATTAAATGATTAAATATACATATTTCAATAAGATATTTCCTAGGAATTGATATCTGAGTAATAGAAAACACAATTGAAATTTATAAAGAATTCATATAAAAATTTAATTAAAAAATATAATTATTTTTTATAAAATATTACAAGTAGATACTGAATATAATTTACGTATACATTAAAAAAATAAAAAGATTTATTTATTTATTTATGAAATTTATTATATTCCAATATATATAGATAAATAGATAGATTGATTATTTATCAAATTAAATCTTAGAATGTAATAATAAAAATCATAAAAAGTCCCGAATAAGTTCTCACAGAGCTAAAATATTAAGGTTTACGCATTTATTAAGACATATTGTTTTACAAGCTTTCACTCTTATATAATTTCATTCGTACATACATACGAACACATACGTCAAAAAGGACAAAAAAAAACTGATATCAAAAAGAGAATATACATAAAGCTGTAAAACGAAAAAAAATGATATAAAAATGATTCTCAATATGTATTCATAAAAAGGATGTTATAAAAAAGGTATTGTGTTTTCAATACCAATGTTTTATGACATATTTAACTAACCAAAAGTTTCCTTTCGACTTTCAACCTATTATCTTAAAAGGGAAAATGAAAAAGTTTTCTTTTCAAATATCAAAAACAACAGATCTCATCATCGGATCAATATATACATCGGAGGTGGTATTGTTTTTGATACTTTTTTTTATTATTATTACTGTACGTACATTTATGCTTTTGTGTGATCAAATAGTTAATCAAGAACTTTTCACTAATTACAGCAAATGAAAAAAAAACAATATATATATATATATATATATATATATATATATATATATATTTGAAAAATGAAAATCTTTTAACTTTATTCTTATTTGTATTCTTTTGTGTTTGGCCATTGTATATTTGTTTTTAATTCATTAATGGACTTTGTATTTCAGCAAATATATACCCACCCATTATATATATATATATATATATATATATATATATATATATATATGACAATTTTATTGAAATAACATATAAAAAATATTCCCAATTCTAATCAATTTAAAAATCAATATTAGTAAAATGTGAAATATATGGAACAGCACATTAACATGGACTCATCTGTCCTCTTAACATGAATAAACCGATCAAACAGTACTGAAAACACCGCCCATATTCGCAATAAAATGACAAATACATAAATTTATGTGCAATGATGGCTAGAACAGTTTTTCTCATATCGAAGTACTAGAAAAAGACGATGAAATATATAATAATAACTCTTGTATCGATACGGAGATACTTTTAACTTAGCAACGATTTCAATCCTATAAATCAAATATTTTTATTGAATTGGATATATTTCGTTCCGGTATCCTTCATTCATGTTGCCGAGGGCATTGAGAAAGAATAAAACTCATTTGAAATGAAGAAATATGTACACGCAATAAGACAGTTCAGCGCAAATAAAGTATTTGCAATGGTTTTTAGAAAAAATATATAGTTTTGTGAAAAAGGTTATTTTGAGATTATCTTTAATTAGTTTATTTATTTATTTACATATTTTTTTTAAAATTGATAATATATTAATTTATTATACATTTATATTATATTAATATGTTTAATATATTAGGTGACCAAAAATTTCAATTATTTTCGTGTGTATCATAATTCCAAAAATTGTTTATGAATCATATGACTCATTACACTAGGCACATTAACTAAGTAACAAAGTACATACCTTGTTTCATTCGTCCATTGCGTCTCTATCTGTTCATTTTAATTTAAAATATAATTTCAACCCTTCAAAAAGGTTATATAAAAAATATAATACGTGAATATTTATATTACGAATTTAAATTTAGTTTTAATTCTACTGAAGATGTAAGAAAAATTGTACTGCATTTGGAGAAGAATTAATTATATCTAGAGTGACTCAAAGATGGTTTAAAAAATTTGCTTCAGGAGATAAATTAATAAAAGATGAAGCTAGATCATATAAATATTGATGAATAATTGAAACAAATTTACAGCTTTCTGAAGAGTTCCAAATTAGTGACAAAATAATACGAAATCATTTGAATAAAATAAGAAAGAGATGCAAATTAAATAAATAAGTATTACACGATTTAACTCCTGAAAACAAATTATCGTGTTTTAACATTTCAGCATTTCTTATTCCATGACTAAAATCGTAAAACTTTGGATCAAATTTTGATTTCTAACAAAAAATTGATTTTTTATTCCAACTAAAAACGTAGTTATTATTGGTTATCATGAAATGATTTTTTGCCACAAACACCTAAAGCAAAATTGATTCTAAGAAAAATTCTTTGCTGTGTTTGGTGGACTTTAAGAGGAATTACTCATTTTGAGTAACTACAAGGTAGTCAAATTCTCAAAACAAACATTTTCAATGAACTGCTAAAAAGAGTGCATGATACATTATAATAAAAAAAATTAAGTTAGTTATTTTAAATAAAAAAATAAACATTCTTCTTTTAATCTCAAAATCGACTAAGCTTTTCTGCTTACCTAATATTTTTATAAAATATAAAATTGTATTATAAAATTACTATTTCAAACATATTATATTTTAATGATCAAGTAATAAAATATATTATTTAAAAAAATCAATACGTTATTTCTATATAAATATCAATTATTTACTACAATTATAAACTAAATGATTAAAAAAAATATTTCATATCTCGTGATTTCACAAAAAAATATTTTTAATAAAAAAACTTGTATTTTTAAAAAAATAATTTTAAATGATTTATAATTTTTAGAAAACGAAAAGTAGTATACAATTTATTTTATAATTAAAAATCACAATATTTCCACTTTTATTGAAATTAATAGTGTTTGAAGAAAATTATCATCAAATTTAAAAATAATTAATAAAAAATCTCTATATTAATAAAAATATGTTTACACTGTACATACATTCTCTCCAGAATCTTCTCCTTATTTATATTACATGTATACACATTTGCATAATAATTAAAATATAAACTAAAAACATACATAATTGCTTTTAAAAAATAATGAATGTCATTATTTTTTTCACACACAACACTTTTTATATAAATAATAAGTAAACTAATAAATATTTTAATCTACAATCAGCAAGAATACACATAATTAATTTAGAATACAATTTTTATATAAAAAATTTAATATAGAAATAGTCAATTCAGATATATCGAATGACATAGTCGAGAAAATAATTTTCTTCGAGTTTACGAATCAATATTTACAAAGACCAATCTTGAAATATAATACAAACGTCTGAGAGCATGCAAATCAAGTTCTATTGAAATATTTATTATTTAATGTATAATGGATTTATGCTACTATAGAATCGGTACTTCAATTTAATAAAATCAAATTTCAGTTTAACGAAATAGCTGTATATGTAATGACACTTAAAACAGTATAATGAAATAGCGACGAAATGATCGAAAAATTGAATGGAGAACGATTTTTTTTTAAAAAAAAACCTTTATTTTTTCAATATATATATTTTTATTGGGAATTTATTAATAGGAGTAATTCAGAATTAATAAAGTTTGATAATTTATTGATTATATTGTTATATATATTAAAAAAATATATTGAAAGATATTTTTTATAATAGTTTTAGAAAAAAATCTACACAAACAAAATATATGGTGATGAAGTAATTAATTTATACTAAAAAATCTTTAAAATATATAAATTTTAGCTACTCTCTAACAGATTAATCATTTTTAATAATTATTTTAAGAATAAATATTCGAAAATTAAGCAAAAATATAATTTATTTTTTACTATAATAATATAAATATTATTTTTTTAAAAATTATAAACTTACTGTTATATGCATATGTGTATATTGAAAATTCGTATCGAATGTATTGAAAATTATTTCGGTTAACAACACTGCAAAACATATATTTTTGTTCTAATCATAGGTGATTATAGATATGTCATCGATCATTATAGGTCATTATGGATACTTTGATGTATTTGGTATTGCTAATTTCAAAAATATGATTTATTTTTCTGTATTATCTATCATTTTCATTCATTTTCTATTAATATATATTCAAAATAGTAAATGAAAATTTATTATTGATAGATTTGATGATCTGTTACAGAAAACTTTAAATAATGATTTAATATAATAGAGTATATAAAAAAATATTTTATTAATTTCCACTTTTTCATTTTCTAATAAATAAAGGTATAGGAGAAATAATATTACTTAAAATTTTTTTACATTAAATCTTGAATATTTTAAACTATTTGAATTAAAAATATTTATTTTTGTATAGTTTGATGTTTATTACGAAATCAGATAATTTATCTACATCAACATAATATTTTATACAATAAGGTATTATTGAAAATAAAAAAGGCGTTTAGTCTTTATTTATTTTTTGGAGACACCGTACGACCGTCATACTTTTATGTCTTCCAAATCAGGTGATAAACGTATAAATCAAATAGATAAGTGTATTTATGTGGCTATTAACGTTAGCTTAAAGTTGAAAAAAAATAATTTGTCAGCGTCGTCTGTTCATCGAAGCGAACAGCTCGTAGATTGTACTTAGTCAGACTTAGCACTGCGTATTTTTTAATAATTCAATGTGTACATCATACGATTATTTGTATAATTTCGTCTAATCCGACAGCGACTTAAAGATTACGTGTGAATTCGAAACGACACTGAACGCATAAACATCTTAAATTTTAATTTCAATGTTAATTACACGACACATCAGATACAAAGAAATCCGACTATTTTCATTCATCCGTTGCGGAAGCGAAACAAATAAATTGTTTATTGTCGTAGAAGCTATCTCATAAAACATCTCTTTAGTAACATTTAGCTTAAAATATCTTAACGTAACAATGTACAAATCTTTATAACAAACATATATTAATTATGAAACGAGTGAGGATAAACAATTCTCCTTGCATTAGGAAGCAAAATATTGTTATTTTCATTCATCGTACTTTAGTTATCTTTCAGTCTGAATCCATTTAGCATTCTGTCAAAAATTGAAAAGTGGATGTTGTGGAAGAGGAGAACGCGCCTGTCGTTCGATGATGACGACATCGTCTCTCCTCGTCCGACAGACATCTCGTTGTCATTGTTTAAGTTTGCATCTTAGCCAGCTGCAATCGCTTACGAACATGTTTTTCCTTTCACTGTTGGCCATTAAGGCCTATTTAATCCACGTCGTAAATTTGTTCACGCTAACTTAACGGTGGATGATGTAAAATATACAAAACTTGACAGTGCTCGCGGTGTTTACCGGGGCCGGGCTCGAACCGCAAGTGCACATGTTTAGAATTTATTGCCACTTTTCGACTAGTGAATTGATTATGTCCGTTTGTGGCACTGTAATGAATTATGAGTACAACGAAATGAGTTTTTGTACATGACACATCGAACGGTATGAGGCATTAATGACATCATTTTTGATGATATTGTGTTTGTACCTGTTGTATTGTTTCAATAGTGCATATGGATGAAATATAAAATTTGTAGTTATTTATAAAACTAATGATATGTCACCTAGATATTGTTGGGGCACGTTGAACAAGTTCGTCACGTTGATTTGTTGCACAGCATCAATTTGACAATAATCATCTATTGTTCATGTTTAACGAATGCGCCAGAACAATAAAAATATGCAAAGAGCTCTAAAAATTATTAAATCATCATCTGAAATGTATTTTCAGTTGGTATTCTGAAAACGTATAATTAAAATTCTTCTCTCTCGTACGTTTTCATTTTTAATAAATTCAAATGTAAAATTGTATCATTCGGCTGCGGTCGAGTACGATATTCGAAAATTGTACATTACATCCGATATATATTTTAATCCAATAGGTATTTCACAAATATCTAATCGGCTTCGAAACTGATCTATTTCTATACAGCTATACTTAAAAATATCCGATTAACAAAAATCGAGAATTGAATTTACGTACAAAAAACGAAATTGTACAATTAACATCAAAAGAGATCAATAAGATATTGATTAAATTTCATACAATCGTTAGCATACTTGAAAAGAATATTTTAAAGGAGATTTTCAGAATGAAATCTTGTTAAATCTGATTGAAAATGCTCTTAAATGAAAAGGATTAAAATGTATTCAAATTTGTTTTAGTTAACTGTCAATATTTTTTTTCTTATTTGGGTTATAGACTATACAAAAAAAAATCGAATTTTGTTGTATATTTTCATTTTCACAAAATCATTTGCTTGATTTATATTTTCCCTTATAATTTTATCTTTTAGATTATTATTATATAGAATTATTCCAATATGACGTCTAGATGTATGTTTTATTAAAAAGAAACATGTGTATAGTTTCTTTTTAATAAAATACAAATCTAGGCGTCACATTTAAATGATCCTATATTACGTACTGTTTACTTAATTTGCTGATGTACATTTCGATAACTGTGCTATTATCATTAGAATGTTTTATTATAAAAACTAGGTAGATTTTACAATGCAATGATTCCACTGCCATCACAGTAGACGTTAGTAAATAAATTCAACAATACTTTTTAAAGACTCCGATCATTTGATTTAGAAAAGTTAAATTAATTACACTTCAGTTAAAACATACTATGAATTAGTGAGGTGTTTCATTATAACTTTGAGGCTGATTTTGATTTTTTCATAATTTTGTTAATTTATCATAATAAAAACGTTTTATTTATCAGTGCTAATAAATAAATATTTTAAAAATAAACTGGAAATTTTTTTTCGAATAAATATATAAGAGTCTATTTTTCAATTGAAGTTTTTTTTAGTTCGTTCCATTTTAACTTTGAGCCACTGTAGGTATTTTACAGAGGAGAAACAAGTATGTACAACTTGTGCAAATTTAATAAGAAGTCTTGTACAAGTAAATATTTTTTTATAGTTGGTGTACTATAGAGAAGTTGTTTCTTCTACATAAATACAAAGTCTGAAAACAGTGTCAATATATTTGTTTAATTAGAACTTTTAATTTACTGAAGAGTAAACTGAAAATACTATATCGTTCCATCGGGAGATTTAAACGAGTCATGCGCAAAATAAACAAAAACACGCGCACATGCAATTGTCCTCAAGTAACCCTACTTATAGAACATACTCAGTCCGAAGTCGTTCACATAGCCACAAAGATCATGTCCATTGATAGAGTCAATTAGTTTGTGACCTAAGTTTGAAATCAACATATTGGTGTTGCTGAACGAAGAGTATACACACGAGAGTACGAGATGAGATGTAGACGACGCATTCCACACGGCACTGTTCTGCATACATGGAGCAAGTGTAGTGGCCAGCTGCAAGTGTTTACTTACGATGTTTGATGTTGAGTGCTAGCCGCATAACACAGACGGATAAATTCGAGCGTAGATACAATGTTATCGTTCCGTCCCGCTCATTAATGACCACAATAAGGATGTTTGTATTCAAATGCGGTAGTTAAGTGTTACATTACCAGAACAAGCAAATAAACTGTATAGATTCACGGATGTGAGTTTCAAATCCTTTGATTATTGTGCTTGCATAAGCTCTATACTATTTTGGGTTGGGTGTATTATTGTTATATTCGTTTTACAGGCAGTTGTAGCCAACTAAGTATCACGATGGGCAGTCGATCAATGTGTCAACAGTTTGAATCACAGCTTGAAACAAATGTCGTCTTTCATTTAAAAGACGATTGTCTTGAAACATTCACAAAAGATTCATTCATGGCAATTTAAATCATTTAAATCTTATAAAATGTTATATCTTTATCAGTTTCTTAAGATTTCTCTAAAAATTGTAAACATTTTTTTACAATTTTTTCCCAATAAATTATACACAAAGTATTTATTAAAATATAGAAGCTATTTTTTAAGGGTGATAAAACTTTAAACTGAATTCCTATCGAAAGTTCTATCTAAACTAAAAAAACATATTTTTATATATGTGTGTGTATGTAATATAAAAATATCATAAAGTATGTTTTTAGGTTAGATAGAACTTTCGATAGGGGTTCAATTTAAAGTTTTATCATGTTTAAAAAAATCCTATGCAACCAGTTTTTTTTAAAAAAATTACATTTAATATGCATTACATAAATTGATTGAAGTGTATTGATATTTTTTATATAAATAAAAAGTTATAAAAATTATTATTTCACTGAACGATGAATAACTTTTCATTATTTATATTTTAAGAAAGAAGCTTAAGAAAAATTCCTATCTGCTTTACATTTAAAGTGAAATATATATTTTAGAACGTAAATATCGTCTTCATCTGAGTACATGAACATCATACAAAGCAGGTCTACACATGACTTATTAATATGTAATGCACAAACATCCATGAACATAATGATGTATGCAAGAACTGTGGGAACACAGGTCAAGTGTTCGTAGTACTTCGTTAAGTGGTGTCAAATAGTATTTCGGACGAAGAGCGGGCTATAAATAGTCGGCGGTCCATTTTTAAAATAAATTTATCAATGATTTGTTTTCTTATGTCGACTAGCACTTAAATTAAAATTGACAAAAAGATTAACGGAAATCAAATGTCCAGGATTTTTAAACAATTCGGTTATTGTATATTTTTAAGAATATATATATATATATATATAGATATATATATATATATAAGAGAGAGAGAGAGAGAGAGAAGTTTTTCTTTTCTTTAAGATATTTAAGAATATTCAATTCTTATATATTATAATTTCACATTTACAATTCTTTTATCAAAACTAAATTTAAAAAAAAAAAATAATTTTTCAATTAGGAAAATAGCAACAAATGAAATGTAAATGAAGAAAAAAAGTATATTATAGTTTCATATTTTTTATAATAAAAAAATATTTTTGGATTTATTTGTTTTAATCTTAAAGTTGTGTTTGTATTGGATTTATAAAACAGTTAATACTTGTTATATTTAAATTATTCATTATTTAGTAACAAAAAAAAAGTAAGTTAAATATTTAAACCATAAAAAACAGAAAATAATAATAAATTACATTTAAAATATTTTTTTCAGATATTTTTTGTTAATTCAATTTTTAATTTTTGACTAAAACAATATTAATTGTAATATTGATTTTTTTTTAAATATCAAATAAAATCCATATTATTATTTTTTAAACAATTAATATATGTGGATTTTTTCATCCATTAATATATTTTCAATTTTAAAAATAATTGTTTGAATATTGTTATAAAAAAAATATTTATTTCATTTGACCAGAAATATATCAAAAAAATATGTGTGTAAAATGTATTGTAAAATAATTTTATCAATAATTGTTATATTTTCAATTTGTGAAAAATAAAATTAAATTTATGACATTCAATTTTTAGAAAAAAATAGAAAATATAAGAAATGTATTTTTTAAAGCATAATTAATAATTTAATAGATTGAAATAGACTTCTAAAAAATCAAAATCTATATAAAAATATTTAAAAGTAGACATTACGAAATCAGTGAAAAAATTAATATTTAAAAGTAGCATATTTTCTGATATAAAAATAAAAAAAATGTAAAATATTTTATTTTATTAGAATATTATTTTTATAAATACTTTTTATAATCGAATAAAATTAAATTATTTTCTGTAGTCAAAATATTTTAATAGCCGACAATTATTTCTTAATGAAAATATCATTAATATTTCGTAGAAAAATATTTTTTTAAAAAATACAGAACAGACATGTTCACTTTTTTTAAAAAAAATGTTTAATTGAAAAAAGGTGTTGAAACTAGTGTGAACATTTGATAAACACGAATTTATTTATGTCAACGGTCAAAATAGCTGAAAATATTCAAATGGCGTATGTAATAGCCTAGCCAAAAACAACATAGTTTCTAATAAATTGTCATAATAAATTTTAATAAATGTACTAGAACTATCTCAACTTGAGGCAAATAAATAGACAACGATTGTCGTAATCAAGATCAAACACATTTTCTTCATTCAAAAAAATACTTGTATCTCTGTTACTGTACATACAGTTATAGATCACAAATGGAAACGAAAAATGCTAAAAATGGACAAGATGATGATTTGCATATTTTCGTTAAGTGTCAGGCTACATTTACATTGTAAATCGTTCATCGCGTGCGCTTGTTCTTAACACTACATGCCAAACGAAATGCATCGACACTGTTGGAATGTAAGAGATATCTGACAACCAGCTTCTGGATAATACTCATGAAGTGACAAAGAGAACATTGATGTACGATTGTCGCTGATATTTAACCCAAAGCTAAGATAATGTAAATGCCAGGAATGAAATTAAATCGATGGACATATTTTAATGAACGTATACATAAATAACATCTAATTTTAACTATCTTATACATTAATGGATCAAAGTCTATTTTATTATCTTTTAATTCACTTGTATTTTATAAATAAATAGAGAAGACTAAATATAAATATCACAAATAAATTAAAACAGAAGATAATAAATTGAATATCATTTGATTTTACTACTGGGTTGAAATTTTAGTTAAAATATTAAATTTAACTAAAAACACATTACCTTAAAAAATAATTAAGGTTGGTTTTCCAATCAAAACCAGATTTAAAAAATAGAGGTCAATACAACAATATAACAACAAGAGACAAGAATTTGAATTTGGTTATTTATTAAAAAAACATAGGGCAATTTTTTGTTGTATGATTAAGATTTGCAAAAAAAAAATGGAAGATATCAGAATTAAGGCTAAATAATTGAATAATATATCAAAATAATTCATATATTTAACACAAATGAATCTTTTATACCAGCATTACAAGATTTTATAAAAATGTTGAAAAATTATTTATTGTTGATTTGATTCAATGATAAACATTTCGACAGCTATGTCACTATTGTCAGAGAGATGCATTATAGTTGGTTACAATGTAATTATTAATTTTTAAATTAAAAAAGCATTATTTTGAATCTTTCAGTTTCAAAAAGATATTTTGAATAACAAAAATGAATTTTAACCCTAAATACCTTTTATAATATGTTATAAAATGTTCAATAATCACTTATTGTTCACTTTGTTGTTTATAATAATAAAGGGCTAATTCTATCATCGTTAAGAGTTTTTTTTTGCTTGAATATTTTTTTCATTAGTGATTGAAAGCATTTTTAAATTATATGAAGTTTTAAATGAGTTAATTTAGATTTTCAATTAATATAGGGTCATCCAAATGTGATGATAAGATTTGTGGTTTATTATACAAGAAACTATGCACATTTTTCCTAATACACCACATTATACACATGTTTTTTTTTTAATAAAATACAAATTTAGGTGTCACATTTGAATGACCTTATAGAATAAAAGTATTAATATTTTGCATTGAGTTTATTAGTTTCGATTTTTCAAATAAGATATTTATCTTCATTAAGGGATTTCAATAGTTATTTCCAATTTTTAAAATATATTCTTAAGATAATTGATAGACAATTGCGGAATTAATTTTGATAAAATTTAAAATAACTCAAATAAAAAATACAGAGAGATTAGATTGTTATTAGAAGAGAATAATTATTTATGAAAAAGTTATTAAAAAATTTGATTAGTAAATGAGGGAAAATTCAGTGAAACTCTATTTGTCAAGGTAATAATAAATTTATGTAACTCGTTTGACTGTTGAAAATTTGTTCAAACATTTATCTCATGATTTCATACTGAATAATTGCAGACAGGCAAGTTTGCCGACATCAAACACACAATAACTACTACATCGACTGCACATTACTGTACGAGTATGTCATGGTGTCGTTCGGCACCGAAAGCACGTAGACATGAATGTTATTCGCACAGAAGCGTTTGTGTGTGAATGAATAGACGGACGAGCTGTCAAGGAACGACGCTGCTGCCTACTATTTTTGTCCACTTGACAAAACGTCACCGGTTCATAATGAGCCAATGACAATGAAGGAGTGACACGCTGAGCCAGATGCACTTATTTCAACGCCTGTTTGCTTGTAATTAATTAGAAGGCATGCGCTTACAAATTACTCAGGCACACAATCGACGTAATGGTTTGTGTATTTTTAAAACATGTCCGTCAACGCATCGCCGTACATACATTTTGCTCTTTGAGCCGGTTTTCAATTCGAAACGAACGTTTAGAAATTACACTTAATTTGTCTGGAGAGATTCTTTATACGCGTATCGTTCGTTTAAAAATAATTGGAATGTCTCGGCATTATTATTTATTTTATTTAATTTGCTTACGTCATTTGTTGACTAGGGGGAAAACGTCTTAACTTAAAAACATGTCATCGAAATAGATTTAATAAAAGAACATGTCATTTTAAATGATTTGATTCTTCAACAAGTATTCTTATTATTTTAATCGTGAAAAAAATATAAATACCATCTGTAGTGTTTTTTTTTCTTAAAAAAATCAAACCGACAAAAGAAATGAATATCATTTTTGATAAAATATTTTACAACATATTCCAAAAAATTATTATAAAGCGAATATTTCATAAAAATATAAATTTCTTAACCATTATTTTTCAAATCCAACAAAAATTAGTTGTACAATACTGTATATTTTTTAAAAATGAATTTTTATTCAATATATATATATATATATATATATATATATATATATATATATATATATACACATACATAGAGAGAGAGATTTGTGTTTTATTAAAAAGAAGCATGTGTACAGTTTTTTCTTTTTAATAAAACACAAATCTAGGCGTCACATTTGGATGACCATATATAATGAAATAAACAAAAATAACTTTTCATCGAGAGATAAAAACAAGGCCAGAAAAAGACACTATCCAAGATGAGGGGATGATATTGTAAAATATTGTAGAGATGAAGGTTGGATGAGGTTAGCTGCAGATTGGAAACAATGGAAGAATTTTAGGAAAATATTTAAGAGGACCTACGATGAGGCTTTCGCCTAGCAATAGACTGATATAAGCTTTTATAATGATGATATATAGAGTCATCCAAATATGACACCCAGATTTGTGTTTTATTTAAAAAAAACATGTGGTGTATATTCTTTCTAATAAAATACAAATTTAGGCGTCACATTTGGTTGACCTTGTATATATTGAAAAAAATATGCTGATATTTTATTTTATCTTTATTTTTATCTTTTATCTTATTTTTGAAATATTATTGTCAAAATAAAAACGATTTATTTTCTTCCTTATGTACTTTTTGTCCTAATACCCTCTTATATTGTTCATTGTAAGATTATTAATTTTGTATTTTTCTACTAACAATTGATGTTTTAAATCAATTGTAAAATTGACGAGGTATTTATTTAGAAAAATACACTTTTTTATAAAAATATTAGGGTAAAAATATATTCATAATATTTTTTACAACACGGTAATATATTTTTACTTTAGAAAGTCAAATATAAAAACAGTGATTCAACAATTATCAATTTAAAAGAATATTACTCGTTTATATTGTTTCAGTGATCAAATGGATAACATCTTCACACAACTTCAAATAAATATATATTGGTAATATATTTTTACTTGTAGATTTGAAAAATCAATAATTCAACAATGAATATTGTAAAGAATATCATTATTTTTAAAGTTGAAACACGTGTATTCTTTTTATTAAGCTGATATATCATGAAATATGAAAGTAATACTGAAAATATATCACGATTTCCAAAAACAATACAATTCAACTGATGTAGATATGAAGAAACAATAATGTACATATGTTTATTTGTACATGTGTGATTTTTGAGATTGTTTTGATTTCGCGTGAAGTAAAATTAAATAAAGTGCCGTTATTTTCTACCAGTTTTCTTTTACACATATATAAAACATATGGTTTAATGTAAAAAATGTCAATAACATTTTTGACAGTTTATTCGATAAAAACGAAAACACAATTCCATTTCTAAATTGCACTCGATTCGCGTTCTCTTTTTTTCACGTACAGTAGAGAAAAATCAAACTCTATAAATAAAATCGCATAAAACAATTTTATTCATATTATCCATTATCGCATTCATAACATCAACAACGTACGAAGAAAACTCCAGACGAGACATATACAAAAAAAAAACATATACAGACATACATTGGCGATATTTCAGAAAAGCTTCGCTACGCAAGTGCACAACACAATATTTCGGCAGGTTCCACTTACACATTTCACCCTCTTAAAATAAACATTTCTTAGAAGACGAGTGATGAGTCGTAAGAAACGATATAATCTGAAGACGGAACATTTTATGTGTAATCGTGTGCGTGTGCAGAAACAGAGGATCTATTTATATGAAAATGCGATGAATGCGTCTCGCTCGTACACAACAGTCGTGCTTGAGGGTTGAGGTGTCAGAATATAGAAACACTATACACGCAAGAGTTACTGTGTTTATAAGAACGTAGAACTGAAGCGATGTGCTACAGATCGTCGAAAACAATTTATTTTCT